>JAPWTK010000023.1:267500-275000 GCA_029963805.1 Aromia moschata | reverse complement strand
TTTTAATTGAATATATAACGGAAAACCAAAAAATGCTTCAGGATGCATATATTTTTTTTTTGTTTTTATTTATTTGTTTCGTTATTATACTCGTACATACCTATAAAATCACAGTGTTTGCCAATATATTTTATCTTCAACTATGATAACAATTATTTTTTAAGGTTAGGCACAAAGCATAAACATACAAGTATTTTCTGTTACATATAAGATTAATTCCAACTGTATTTTACCTTCCGAATTAAGAATGTTGCCCTCAAATTCGCCTACATGCTATATTTACCGCTGAAATATTCGAAAGTTTATTAAAATTGTGTCGTATAATTTGCTGTAACACCTTGGATTTTATTGATAGGCGCATAAAATGCGTGATGCAAGGTCTAAATGCAGCAGAAATGCACTTATGTAAGGTGTGCATATTAGCCTCAGGTGTGGGCAGTCAAAATAACAAAACTTTTGGAGAAAATAATGTTCCAACACCCCCTGAAATATAAATATGTTTAGAACGTATAGAATGGTATACAGGGTGATTCCTAAATTGACTCATATTTTTTAATAGCGTGTAATTTACAAGAACCATTTTTTCCATATACAATTGTTCAATAAACTCAAAAATAAAAAAGTTACTTGATTAATTATCTGGTCCTGCCTTCAATTTAAAGAAAAGGTAAATTCGAAACACAGTGTTTATCGCATTTTTGTGACTATCTATTCCTAGTATTTTCGCTCTACAACAGTTTCTTTAAATTTAGGGGAGGACCGGATAAATGCTATTTTCGAAATTAAAAATAATTTCGAAAATTATTAAAATAAAAGGCTATAATATTTTTGAGTTTTTTGAAGAATACCATTCAGAAAAAATGTATTGAATAGTTCTTTACGCTGTTAAAAAAATATCACTCGACTTAGGAATCACACTGTGTTAATATGTTTTTATAACTGGCTAAGAGTTTGTATATTTGGCATGAGAATACAGTATTTTTATTTTTAAAAATACTGCATCAATTTAAGAGATTCATGAGATTACTATATATAAATCGTACACCGGATGACACAGGACGTGGTATGCGATATACCATGACCCTGTGATGGAATAAATGGACTATGAACAAATAAATTGAAAACTAAAAACTCACAAAAAAAATAATTGTACATTTTTTTGGGACTGAAAAATATGAATAATGGATTTAAATACAGGGTGTCCCACTTTGGTATCGAAATTTGGTAGTGTTTCCACCGGAAGTTAATCATATAAATGTAGTTTATATGTCAGAAGTTGATATTTGTTATGAATATAAAATGCTCAACATTAAGAAAAGAGGGGTATACCATGCGTCTGTGTCACCTGGTAGGTATATCAAAAAAAATCCAATTTTGAAATAAGTATTCGAAGTTTTCTTTTGGATCTTGGTTTTTTATTTCACGGAGTTCGTTTTTTATTCCAATTGCTTTCTGCAGTAGTTTATTCATTTAACTTTCACTTCGTTGACCAACAAAGATAAATAGGAATCGTTTTGACTATTGTTGGAAAATAGAAACTGCAACATGACTGAATTAAAATAAGAAAGGCTTGTCCCTTTACAATTATTTATTTCTTATAATTTACAACAAGTCTAACTGTTGGTATGTTTATAAAATGTATCACCCTTAGTAATTTCAATAATGATAATCACCCTAATCTTTAACAAACATCGATAACAATAAAATTACATAAGTTACATTGCACAAGTATAACCTTTAAATCATTCGGAACACAAAGAAGCGAGATATTAACAATTAATTTGACATTTTTTTGATCCCTTAAGGCTGAAGCCACCATTCAAATATAAATGATTAGTCAATTAACAGTCAATTAACAGAGGCCTACACTAACATATGATCTATAGTACAGTTTTTCGGTGTTTCATTTTTCCATCAATCCATTTGATTGATTCAATTTAAACTAAAATGTATATATGGTGCATATGAGGCAAGTGAAATAAAAAAAAATGATATTTGAAATATATCAGAATCGATAGTATTTATTAAAAAACCAGCTTCCCTAAAGTTTTAGATTTTTTTGACCCACAAGGAGAGGGATGGTGAGGGTGAGTAAATACAAATTTTCGTTTCGACTATAAACTTTCAATTGTTCTCGGTAAACAAATGAAAAACATTAAAAAAAGGTTGCAATGGTTTTCGATGTGTTTTTTTGCGTAGAATACGATAAACATATTTTCAAAATTATTGGGGGTAGTTTTCACCCTTATTTTGTTTTTTTGAAAATCTGACGTTAGATTCGTAATCAGCGACCCCAAAAACCTTGGAATATATTATTCACTTGCCATTTACTATCTCACAGGATGAGAAAATACGCTAAAACCACGTTTTTTCACCTTTGGGCCATTTTTTAGGCCAGTTCCTGGTCGACGCCCATTATGAATTAAACATTAATCGAAAGTACAAACACAAAGAAAGAATTTAAATAAAAAAAATTGAAAAAAATATCGTGTCATAGTTTTCGAAATTTCGATTTTAAACTTTCAATCCTCAAAATAAGGGTGAAAACTACCCCCAATAATTTTTAAAATATTTTTATCGTATTCTACGCAAAAAAAAACACATCGAAAACCATTGCAACCTATTTTAATGTTTTTCATTTGTTTACTGAGATCAATTAAAAGTTTAGAGTCGAAACGAAAATTTGTGTTTTCTCACCCTCACCATCCCTCTCCTTGTGGCTCAAAAAATCTAAAATTTTAGGGAAGTTAGTTTCTTAGCAAGTACTATCGATTCTGATATGTTTCAAACACAATTTTTTTTGACCTCACTTGGCGTGAAATGCCCCATATATAAGTATCTATTTAAACACCGACATTAAAATATAAAATAGGCCTGTACATCTACCGTCTGTTACAGTTGTCAGAGTCAATTTCCTTCAATCAATTGACTTCGATTGATTTAATTCAAACCAAAACTTTATACATTTATACAAACACTTATAAAGATAAATTAAAACACGCCTACAAATTTAGGTTCTATATTTCAGCGTTTTAGTGTTTCTCTTTCGTTCGACTGATTTATTTCAAAGAAAAAAATATATACAGGGTATTCCCAAATTAGATCGACAACTATTTGCATCCATATTTTAATTGTAGGTTAACGGTGACAAATGAAATCTACGGAAAAAAATAAGGTAAAAGGTTTATCGATTTTGCGTAATAGACCTCTAAGGTTGTAATCAGAACTATTCTTTCATCACCTACTAACAACAACTTCAATGTTCTGTTCATAACGCAAATTGAACTAACCGAGTATAGAAATTAATTCTTAAATAACGCTACCCTGCAAAATTTTTTAAATGTTGTGCCCCTGGACAGTGAAAAACATTTTTTTTTCGTTAACGTTTGGAGGTGTTAGACCTCCAGTATATTTATTTGTCACCCTTAACCTCTGCAGTTAGACTTTGTCGGTACAATTTGCGGACACCCTGTATATTTATATAAACGCCTATGTTATGCAAATAAAGTATTTTCAAATGCAATTTTCTTAAAGTAGAAAATTTTAACGAATCAAATCACTTTTATTACTTAGCTTAAGATTTTAGCGAAACCAAACAACGATAAACGATAAAAAAAAATAAAAAATAACGATAATGCAAATATCAGTTGGGGTATTCTGCCCCGCTAAGAAGAAAAGTCATATCTACATGGGATGAATTATGTAGATAGGACTTTTCTTCTTAGCAGAGCAGATTGGTCGACTGATTAAAACATTAAATATCCTGTATATATTATTATGGTACATATACACATATACAGGGTGTTCCATCAATTCGGTAGCTGTGTGTAATGAGGCGTAATGGAATTTCAAATAATTGTGGAATTAATTGAGACCAAAATCGCTGTACCAGCATAAATATAGTATATACAAAAATATTTTAGATTTCAACAAATCACAAGGGCCTTCCTTATACAAACCACTTCGGACGGTCACTAATTTTACGAGTAATTGTAGGTTATGTACAATGATCTTATCCTAATAAACATATAAAATAATCTTAGATATTACTTGTGCATGAATACATCTAAAAGTGCATAGAAAAATGTTTTTTTTTTTGCTATACGAGTATTTACAACAATGGAGGCGCCAAATATTAACTAAGATTGTGTGTGCGTCTTAAAATTGTTGCATGGGTGTTGCATCCATTATTATAACAAACTGCCTGACAAATTATTCAAACCTGAAACATTGTTTTACAGACTGACTTTAAAATCTTTAAAAAGGTTTTTGAAGAAATACAGCTATTCCAAAAATATCATCGTAATATTTTTTGTGTATTCAAAATATGTATACACATTTAGTTGGTTTCTGGTTTGACGACATTCTTGTTGATATATTCTGCATCTGCAATAGGACAATATATTTTTTTCCAGACGAGAAAAAAAAAAAGAAAAAAAGAAAACCGCATCGACTCAATGGTAGACAGCGTGAATGCCCGCCGCAATTATTTTAATCCGCACACTTTTACTCTAGACATAAACGTCTTTCTAACCAACACGACCACCTTGACAATATCAAAATTACAATATGTTATTGGCACACAAGGTAGTCGATTGGCTCTTTCCAGTTCCGAACCGCGCTATTTGTTAACAACTACAAAGCAAAATTGCGCGTTTACTTCTGCATTAGTTACACTAAATGAGCACCTATGTATTTCATATTACTGGAAACTACCGTTTATTGTTTCATTATCTTTAATACTTAGATAAGATCCATAGGATAAGTTTGCCTTATCAGGTAACCTATTAACAAAAATAACTTTTTTTATTATTAGAGCAATGTAGATTTCATATTATGATATTTTACTTTATATACAAATCCCGTTTACATACAGGGTGTTTGTTTTATCATTCAGCAGCTATATTTCTTTAAATACGGAACATACAAGAAGAGTATAAGAACGGAAGTTTCGTTACTTAATCTTTGCTACAAATTGCTGTTCTCGGAAAAACAATCGAATGTCAGGATATAGTCGAAAATCTGTGACCTGGAAAATCAAATGAAAAAAAAAATCAGCCTC
Organism: Aromia moschata; assembly: GCA_029963805.1. Lineage (NCBI taxonomy): Eukaryota > Metazoa > Arthropoda > Insecta > Coleoptera > Cerambycidae > Aromia > Aromia moschata. The sequence continues at coordinate 269,938 of JAPWTK010000023.1, read as the reverse complement.
AAATAAAAAATGTCATCAAAATTGGCAGTGCAAAAAATACGTATTTCTATTCTTAATCTTAAGTTTATAACCTTATTGAATTGTCACATAATGTGACAGCCATTATTTATTTTAAAATTGTGAGAGCCACTTTCAGGACTTTTCACAGGACTTTCTTGCACAGGAAGGGGCTGAGGTTCCACTGATAGGACCGGTACCCGCCTGCGGTCTGGCCTACAGGACAGCCAGGAGGGCCGTAAAGGACCTAAGAGAAAAACATATTTCTCACTGGGCGAAAGTCCCCGGTTTGAGATAATCGCGGATGTTCATTGACGAACCATCCTGGAATAAGACAATAGATCTTATAAAACTGCATAGGGATCGCACCTACCTCATACGTAATTGTAATTGCTAGCCACTCGAAAGCGTTCAATTTATAGAAAACAAGTCGTAACTAAGGTGACACAATAAAAACTGTATGTTTGATTGAGTTTTATGTCCCCATTTAGTAATATCAGCGTATGTGTATGTATAGAGTAATACAGTAATCAGGTTTTTATTTCATAACTGTGAATGTGAATAAAACGTTTGATGTCCTTTTTTTTTGGTCGGCTTTCAGTGTGTGTTTGAGTATATGGATGTTTACTATACAATTATTACCTATACACAGGTTTGCTCCAAGAGAAAATTTACAGGAGTTCAGAATTTGATTCACGACTGCTTAGAATTCATGCGTGAAATTATAGTTCTAGAATCGATTTGACTAGTGCTGGAACGATTTAGAATATGTTGAAATTTTGTTTGACAATCCTAACCTATAAAGTCACAAAATAAATACCCCTGTTCTCGCAGACTCAGTAATGTTCTGAACGGTTCTAAACTATTGTTGGAACAAGTTTTATATTTAACACAAATGTTTTATCTTGTTTCTTATATCGGTTTTTGTAGGTAAGATAGCTATAGTAGCCAGTCACGTGACTTTATTGTAAATATTTATGAGTGCGAATCAAACTGAGTGTCTTTAGCAAAAATAATTTAAATTAGCCCATACTATACTGATAGGAAACTCCAAGAAAACTATATAGGTAAGTCAAAATTTTGTGAGATCAACTCCGATTAAGTCCGTTTATTAGTTTTTTCACCACGAAAACAGGACTATTTTATTGTTAGTACAATTTTAGATACTTATCTATATAACTTGAACCGATTATTTTACAAATTAATTAAAAAAAATATTAATTCCTCACAACGCGATGGTTTTCCCCATTGTTCAGGATTGGTTTTGTGTCTGCGTTTTTCGTGTTTAGTCACATTTTGCCCTCCTTCATTTACTTCCATTATATTACGTTTATTTATGTAAAATATCACTCTTTCAAGTTATCAAAAATTAATTCCTGAAGAAACAAAAAATATCCCCGCCAAAAAGGATTTTAACTCGGCTTCCTCTGGATTTCTTCCTTCGCGCAAATCATGAAGTAGGAACCACGTAGGCCTTCTTGACTGGCGTGCAGAATATAACCCGAAGTGACCCCAGGGTCTTTAAACCTTTATAAAAGGATGAACAGGTTTTTCGCCTTCCAAAATATTTCAGCTAACGCCCTTAAATAAAATAAATAAATTACATACTACTCTCGCGCTTGAAGTAATACTCTGTACAGGGTGGTAGGGGAGAACGGTCGGTTAAAGTTAGCGTGATTTTATTACTTTTGGCACCCTTGATTTTTTTAGTTAAAAAAAAATTTTCAGTCAAAAAGATCTAAATGAGCATGTATTGTATTGATTCATATATGTTTGGAGGTTTTTAAATGTGATTTTTGATGAACAGGGTGGTTTTTTTCTTCTTATTCCTTCTTAACACCGGAAAAATGCTGAGGGAAACCTCCTCAGGAAAATACGTACAGTAAATATCACCTACAGACATCGCGTATAGAAAAATGATTAGCATCTCAAAAATATATTCAAAATATTGTTTTTCTTTGTAGAAGAAAGTTCTCAGAAAAATGTAAAAAAATACCATATATATTCAGCAGCAAAATTATTCATACACTCAGTTTTTGAAGGTTGCTTAAGTGCGGTGTTTTTAAAAAATTGTGAATAACTCCGAAAATATTAAATTATTTTCATTTAATTTCAATTAAGTTCTTGGACTCATGAAAAAAGAATATCTTCAGAGTATTTAAAATGACTACCTCAGCCATTTTGGAAAGTTTTTTCCTAGACATGCAAAATTTGTTGAATCAAAGATATCAAAACCTCAAAATAGGGTTAATGTCCCTCTAGAACTCACTGTGTTTTATTAGAAAGAACAGTGACTTTTACAAATACTATAAGTAAGGATAGTAGAATTTTGACTTTGTATGATGTTTATGGTTCAACATTAGACTTTTTTATGTCTAAGAATTTTTTTTATAAACTATAATCCCATCAGAAGCAAAAAGAAATCAATACTGTAGTACAAA
>JAPWTK010000023.1:155000-265000 GCA_029963805.1 Aromia moschata | reverse complement strand
GGGGGGGGGGGGGGGGGGGGGGGGGGGGGGGGGGGGGGGGGGGGGGGGGGGGGGGGGGGGGGGGGGGGGGGGGGGGGGGGGGGGGGGGGGGGGGGGGGGGGGGGGGGGGGGGGGGGGGGGGGGGGGGGGGGGGGGGGGGGGGGGGGGGGGGGGGGGGGGGGGGGGGGGGGGGGGGGGGGGGGGGGGGGGGGGGGGGGGGGGGGGGGGGGGGGGGGGGGGGGGGGGGGGGGGGGGGGGGGGGGGGGGGGGGGGGGGGGGGGGGGGGGGGGGGGGGGGGGGGGGGGGGGGGGGGGGGGGGGGGGGGGGGGGGGGGGGGGGGGGGGGGGGGGGGGGGGGGGGGGGGGGGGGGGGGGGGGGGGGGGGGGGGGGGGGGGGGGGGGGGGGGGGGGGGGGGGGGGGGGGGGGGGGGGGGGGGCGGCGGGGGGGGGGGGGGGGGGGGGGGGGGGGGGGGGGGGGGGGGGGGGGGGGGGGGGGGGGGGGGGGGGGGGGGGGGGGGGGGGGGGGGGGGGGGGGGGGGGGGGGGGGGGGGGGGGGGGGGGGGGGGGGGGGGGGGGGGGGGGGGGGGGGGGGGGGGGGGGGGGGGGGGGGGGGGGGGGGGGGGGGGGGGGGGGGGGGGGGGGGGGGGGGGGGGGGGGGGGGGGGGGGGGGGGGGGGGGGGGGGGGGGGGGGGGGGGGGGGGGGGGGGGGGGGGGGGGGGGGGGGGGGGGGGGGGGGGGGGGGGGGGGGGGGGGGGGCCGCCCGCCCCGGCGGGGGGGGGGGGGGGGGGGGGGGGGGGGGGGGGGGGGGGGGGGGGGGGGGGGGGGGGGGGGGGGGGGGGGGGGGGGGGGGGGGGGGGGGGGGGGGGGGGGGGGGGGGGGGGGGGGGGGGGGGGGGGGGGGGGGGGGGGGGGGGGGGGGGGGGGGGGGGGGGGGGGGGGGGGGGGGGGGGGGGGGGGGGGGGCGGGGGGGGGGGGGGGGGGGGGGGGGGGGGGGGGGGGGGGGGGGGGGGGGGGGGGGGGGGGGGGGGGGGGGGGGGGGGGGGGGGGGGGGGGGGGGGGGGGGGGGGCGGGGGGGGGGGGGGGGGGGGGAAAGGGGGGGGGGGGGGGCCGCCGGGGGGGGGGGGGGGGGGGGGGGGGGGGGGGGGGGGGGGGGGGGGGGGGGGGGGGGGGGGGGGGGGCCCCCCCCCCGGGGGGGGGGGGGGGGGGGGGGGGCGGCGGGGGGGGGGGGGGGGGGGGGGGGGGGGGGGGGGGGGGAGGGGGGGGGGGGGGGGGGGGGGGGGGGGGGGGGGGGGGGGGGGGGGGGGGGGGGGGAATGGGGGGGGGGGGGGGGGGGGGGGGGGGGGGGGGGGGGGGGGGGGGGGGGGGGGGGGGGGGGGGGGGGGGGGGGGGGGAATAAAAGGGGGGGGGGGGGGAGGGGGGGGGGGGGGGGGGGGGAAAAGGGGGGGGGGGGGGGGGGGGGGGGGGGGGGGGGGGGGGGGGGGGGGGGGGGGGGGGGGGGGAGGGGGGGGGGGGGGGGGGGGGGGGAGGAGGGGGGGGGGAAGGGGGAGGGGGGGGAGGGGAGGGGAAATTCGTAACAATACATTTGCTGCAGACTGTACAAATTCGTACTGTATTGGAGTATTTTTCCACAATTTTTTCTTACTGCCACTACTGAAATTTAGGAGTAAACATTTTTTCCAAAACGAAGGTGAAATATTTTGGGGGCAGCATTATTCTAAGTTGATTATCGAAAGGGCGCTTTAACCAATGACCGACCAATCGGCCATGATGCTGTCGCAACTATTTAACAATAAACCAAAGGAGTGCCAAAATACAGTCACAAATTAAAACGTGAAAAAATAAATATCGAACAACCACGATTATCTGACAAAAAGAAAAAATAAATTAAGTAGGTTTCATAGCTTCTTATTTACAAATAAATTTTTCGACATAGTTTTCCTCTTTCCACCCTGTACAAGATAGCCGAATGCATCGACGTAGCGTCGTTTTTCGAATGTTGCCAAAAGCTCAGCGTATGTACGCCTTTCTGCTGGTAATTCCACGTTACCTTAAATATATTGCCTCGACACGTGTGTAATTTGGATGGCATTTGTGATTGAACGCACTTCCAATATAACGAGGCAAAATGTAGTAGGTTAATACTGAATTTTGAGTGGCTGAAAGTGTGCTGGATACGTGCAACACAACTTTCAACATCCCTTGAACTTAAATACATGGGTAGGAAACAGATAAAAGTACAGAAAGACTTGAGCATTTGTTTGTAATGTTACATTATAGCTAATAATTACAAACAAACGTTCACTAGACAGAAGGGAAAGTCAAATTATCAAATTTTGGTATGACTGTTTGGAATCAAACTGTTTATTTATTAATATTCACCAACTACTTAATTATTCTGAAATACATATACTCCACGAGCCACTTTCAGTTAAAAAATTTAAAAACAATAAATCTGGTAATAACTGAAAATAACCAAAAAAACGGGTTAACGTAATGATCGAAGCTCAGATGCATTTAATAGGTTCCAGCAAGGAATTGAAACAATTTTCATTGTTCTGAGCAGTTAGTTTCCCTTGATCTTAATAAATTGTAAAAATGAACAAATTGCAGTGGGAATTCTCGAAGATGGGCGTGGTCGAATATTACGTCACATTACGCGACAGAAGCCACTATCCAATAAGATTATCGCTAGCCATAATCACATATACTCACTGTTTCACTATCTGATAACATCAATTGACGCAGTTTGTATATAGATACGAATTAAATAAAAATAAAAATAAAACCTGAAATACGGATGTACAAATTAGTCATTCTGGTCATGTTGGTGTATGAACTGAATAAATTAACATTTGAATACATTCTATAAGTATATATTTCTTTATATTTATTTACATTTACTGTTACGTAAGGAAAGTTACAAAGAAAGAAACTAAAAAAATTACGTAGTCGAAAAATTGTAGACAAGGGGCTCCCGCCATTTATTAGACTCTTCTATGAAGAATACCTAGCGCCTTCGTCATTTTATGCTATTATTAGAAACTAGACAAATAGATGCGCTTACTTGATTTACATACATATTTTTAAAGTTATACAAAGAAAAATTTTTTTTCAATCTAATGAGTATTTTTAAAAAGTTATTTGTGAAAAGTCTTTATGTTAAACACATTTTATTGGTAATTTTCCTAGCGCTTGTTTGAATTATTACCAACATTTTTTTGTAGATGTCGAATGTAAGGACAATTTTATTATTATTAGAGTCGAAGATGGTATTTCACATCTAAAATTATAAATAAGTAATATTGATATCATTCGTTTGATGATATTTTTATTGGGTATATAAAACAATACGAAGTACATACCTAGGTTGTGTATGCAACAGAAGTGTTTTGTAATATGTGACATGTAATGCTGAGTATATTGCGAATTTTTTCTGAGCGCTGGAGTGGTAGAACTAGGTCAATAGAGTGGCCACCGAAATCTTCAGATCTTACGCCCATAGACTATCTTCTTTGAGCATATTTGAAGGCAAAAGTCTATACCACCGGACCACAAAAAGGATTTGAAGAACAGAATACGATGCGAAATCATTGACGGAAGAAGTCATTCACAATGTATTCAGTGAATTTGTAGATTAGTAGGTTGTAGACTTGCCTACTGTCACAAAGTCAATGGTTGGCAATTTGAGAATTAGTTGGCCTGATCTTGCATTATATTTTTAATGTTACAGTTAATTTTTAGTAAATATAATATAAATAATATAAATAATATAATATAAATAATATAAATAATATAAATAATATAAATAATATAAATAATATAAATAATATAAATAATATAAATATGTCGAAATTCAAAACGAAACTTTGTTGTTGTCAAACGTTTGACATGTGGCTGTCACAATTGTAAAATAAATAATGTCTATCACATAATGTGCCAGCCCTGACAATTATATAAGGTTATAAATTTACGATTGATTATAAATAAAAGAATTTAAATAGGTACATCTTTTTTTGCTCGGCCAACTTTGACAACGGTGTTTTTAGATAGCACTCGAAAACAGTCGTCTCTCGAAACCACATGACATCGAAAGGTGATATATGGCAGCCATGATCTGCAATTTTGTAATCAAAATTTGACCTATATCGTTTTTATTTTTGCGAAAACTTGTGTCTACCGGTTTTATCGACTTTGTGCCGTATTTTTTCCGTTCTCTGTATACATATGTGAAATCCTCTTTGAAATAAACCTGACGTAGTCGTTTGACACATGAATATTTATTAGGATCAAAGGGACTCTTTTCACTGTGTAGGATTTATTAGTGTTATCTGTATTATGGACATTTACTTCCACGTGTAAGACATATACGTACATATGTTCGCTTTTAAGCTTCAATAACCTCTGTAGAAAACATAACCCCGATAAACTGCAAACAGACTGCAATGAATTATGTACAGAATAATGTTTCTGGTTTAAAAGCAGCCGCGGACGTTCTGTCCTTATTTGTAATGCACCTGCGTGCGTACGTACACACCGAAAATATCGCCATTTAAGAGAGAACGTCGCGAAGAGGAGTTGTTAGAAGTAATTGGCGTGTACGGACGAGTACACCTACATTTCGGGTACAACGTCTAATTAGCAGATGTGACTGGAAGCGGAAGCGGAAACAGTTACGGTTAATAGCCACCACGAGAAATGCTAAGGAGGAACTATACATTTTTCGTTTTTTGACTTTTTTTTGTTTTGGTGAAAAGAACATCGAGAATACGACACAGTTGTTTTTCCTTGGCAGCGAAAAATAACACAGGCACACAAAAAAAATATGAAACATGTCAATTCTTATGTATTTTGATGCGCTAAATCCAATCCGATGTCCGTTTTGTTCCATCACCCACCAGTTTTCCACAAAACTCCAATTTTGTTTCAAAATTGACCAAGAAAATAACAACGTCTACTTTTTGTACCGTTTACTCCAGATATATCGTTTCCTGAGTATTTTTAACAGCTGAAAAGGATTTCGTAGTCCAAATTTACTTCTGACCCCTCATTAACCAAAAAAAGTCCAATTTTTTGCCAAAATTGACCAAAAATATACTAAAGTCTATTTTTTTTATGGTTTACTCCAGATATATCGTTTCCTGAGTATTTTTAACAGCTGAAAAGGATTTCGTAGTCCAAATTTACTTGTGACACTTCAGTAACCCAAAAAGCCCGACTTTGAGTCAAAATGGCCAAAAAAATTCCAAAGTACTTTACCTTTCTATTTTGGTTACCTACTATTTGCTTTTGACTAAACCATTGTTAGAAAGTCACAAAGAAACTCATACCAAAACCCAGAGGCAAAACTCGAACTGAAACTTACACAAGAAAACTCATACTGAAACGCAGACGCACAACCTACATTGAAACTCAGACAATCAAACTGTTACTCAAACCGAGAGCCAAAAACTCACACTTGAACTATGACAAGCAAACTGAAATTCAGAGAGTATACGTTACAAATAGAAGACAAATAAGACAAATTCGCGGCTTGTGTGATTGAAACAAAGTTACTGGCAATAGGAAAGTGAAACTTAATTGAGAAAGTTTAGCTGAAACGATTTGTTGGTTTACTAATCTAGTATTAAATTTCAGTTTCCCTGAAATTTTGTCTGCTCAAGGCTGAGTTACAGTTTGAAGTTACCGAATTCAAGAACTTTTAGATTTTTTAGAAACAAAGAAAAATAAATGAATCTACACTGGTTGTTTCGGTTTGGTAAAGAAGTCATCCACTAAGAACTATTTCTTATAAAACTACTCTTCTATAACGTATCCAAATTAACAATGTATTCAATTCTTACTTTGAAAAATATATGTCGTAAAGAAATTATAAATAGAATAGACGTATATTTCTTGTTTGCTAAATTGTATCCCTAAATTGGGGTTTTGTAGGAAATTGAATAATGAGGAGTAAATTTGGACTTCGGAATCCTTCACAGCGGTTGAAAATACTCCGGAAATGATATGTCTGGCGTAAATGGTACAAAAAATTGACTTTGATATCTTTTGGTCAATTTTGGCCCAAAATTGGAATTTTTGGATTAATGAAGGGTCAGAAGTAAATTTGGACTACGAAATCCTTTTTTAGCGGTTAAAAATACTCCAGAAACAATATATCTGGAGTAAACGGTACAAAAAATAGACTTTGTCATTTTCTTGGGCAATTTTGACCCAAAATTGGGGTTATCTGGAAAACTGGTGGGTGATGAAGCAAAACGGACAAATCGGATTCGTACTCAGCGTATCAAAACCTCAGACCTCGGGTTCAGATTTTTATTGTGTGCCGATGTAACTAAGTATTAGAAAACCTTCATTTTTATCCTACAAGGACATATTATTTCTTTGCAATTTTGTTAGTGTACTGCAGAACAATATTTTTGTATGCAAAATTATGTCTAATAAAATAGGAATATACAAAAAAGAGTTAAATTCGGGCTTTTCCTATAAAACAAGTACAAAAAAAAGAAACTCGTGAGTCGTAGCACAGTTTTTATGTGATGCGTGAACAAGTTCTATGAAAATGGTGATTACAGATCTCTTACATTGCTTGAAATACAAGCTGAATTATTTTTTTCAATCACTGGTTCAAATTACAACTATAATTCATAAAAAGGAGCGTTTCATTTGATTTCCTAATTAAAAACTCGTTTCACGTTTTTTTTCGCTGTGCCTCAAATGAGGAGCTTTATATCTGCTTAAAACTTCCGAAAATAAAATAACCCACTGACCCATAACGTGTTATTGCACGCTGGTGTCTCAAAGTTGTGTAGGTGCCCAAACATATAATGCCACTCTTTCTTTCATTAAAAGAGACTGCTCCAGTTTATATTATGGTAAACAAAGTAAGGCGTACATACAAGGAGAAAGGAGAAAAGTTTTATTTGGAAGTCTTCCACTTAAATACACTATGTGTGAACAAAATTTGGAATATTAAAAAAAAATCTAACTAAAATCTCAGTAACCGTGACTTGTAGATTAATAGAATTTTTTTTGCTACACAGCCCTTGGGACAAAAGTCGAAAACTTTACCATACTTAAACCGTTACTAAAAATAAAACGTAACTAAAACGAGGGAAATTTGAATATATAAATATTCCAAAATTATGCTTTTCATCACTTTTTTTGTAGCTACGATTTATCATAGCCAATTTGTCCCTTCTCACCAGTTTCTTTTAAATAAATGTTCAAATACATAGAACGTCCGCCTAGAAGTCATCACAATACGGGTTATCTTCTTATTTATTAATTTTTTTTTTTGTTCAAAAATTATCTTCTCCATTTTTTTCTGTTTTGTGACATGTTTCATGTAAAAATTACGACTTTTTTGTTCTTTCGTTTTTTTTTTTAATACCACCTGGCGAATTTTTTTGCGCGTTACCTATTTGATAGAATTAGTGTGTTTGGCTTTTTTTTTATTAAAATTGCCTATATTAAGTCACAGTTTTGAAGCAAAAGGTATGATGAAAATCTCACTGGTGGTGGACACTTTTTGGTGGATCTACATATATATATATACATATAAGAAATACATAATATAAATTAACATTAACTACAGAGTTCTCACTATTTTGAAAAATAAGTCGGGGAAATTCAATACTTGGAAAAAAAGTCAGTAAAAATTAGATAACAAGTCATTAGAAAATTCCCAAAAAGTTTTTTTTTTAATTTCCTGTCTTGGGAAATCTGAAGAGATCAGGAAATTTGATTTTTAGAGATTGGTAGAAACCCTGCACTAGGAATCATTACCAATACATGATGAGTCAGAAAGAATGGAACAAGACTAAACTGGAGATACTAGACACCAAAATATTATGATTGAGCTCAACATGCCTTATACCAGCGAGGTTTAAGACATACAGCGGGTTCAAAGTTTTATTCTGAAATTTTCTCTGAATAATTGAGAAATTTTTGATAATATAAATCTAAAAATTGGCAGTTTTATGTTTTTTTGGTGTGAGAATTACGAATTTTAAGCTCATTTTGACGTTGCTCTAGAGGCGTTAGTTTCACCATATTATTTTGGTAAATTAAAACATTTTCTTTATCTGTGGAGCCATGCATAAAACAAGAGAATCGAGAATCGAAAATCGAGAATCTAACAGAACGCTCAATTCTGCAGAAAAAAGGTACTCTTGTTTAGGTCGTCTAAATCTATCGGTTTTTAAGTCATTTGCATTTAAAAGGTTCAATGTATTTCTGTTGATTTAAACTTTGAACACGCTGTATCTCTTAAACCAGCGATATTGGTATGTTGAGCTCAATCAAAATTATTTAATGATATGTAAATTTGACAAATGTTGACACAAACCTACTTGGAAAAAATATAGCAATATCAGCGCCTAAAAAAATCAATAAAACACATTGAATTTATTTTTAAATGCAAATAACTTAAAAACCGATATATTTAGACGACCTAAACGAGAGTACCTTTTCTCTGTAGAATTGACCGTTCTTTTAGATTTTCGACTTGTTTTACGCATGACTCAACAGATAAAAAAAATTGTTTTAATTTACCGAAAGAATACAGTTGAAACTAGCGCCCTCTAGGAGCAACGTCAAAATAAGCTTGAAATTCGTAATTCTTACACCAAAAAACATAAAACTCCCACTTTTCAGATTTATCTATCAAAACTTTCTTAATTATTGAGAAATTTCAGAATAAAATTTAAACTTTGAACACGCTGTATCTCTTAAACCAGCGATATTGGTATGTTGAGCTCAATCATAATATTTTGGTGTCTAGTATCTCTAGTTTACTTTTGTCCCATTCTTTCTGACTCACCCTGTATATTAGATGAGCAGAACTAAATTAACTGATTCCTGTTTCGCGCTTTATAAATGTCTTCCTCCATTCTTTATTATTTTCATTTACAGTTGCATTTGATTACTCATTTTACAATTATTTCTTTTTCTTCTATTGGATCTACTATTTATGTTCATTTTTTTTATCAAACATTGAATTTCTCGTTTCTTTGTTAATTTCGTTATAGCAGTCTTGTCTCTAAATGCATTCTGATGATTTTTATGACCCTTCCCCAAAAAAATGGAAACAGTTGCAGTCTACTGTTGGTTTTAGATGTATTGAGCCCTCACTTTGACAAAATAATTCATAACTTAATCCAACAGAATAATTCACAACTCGATAAAGGGTCAAAATATGAAGTTGCAATTTGTAAAAAGTTTTTAATAGGGGCCTAAGTAACATCCCCCATATTTTTCAAAATTTTTGACTCCAGTTTTTTCGCAGTTCGCACTGAATGTGAGGGCTCAATACATTTGAAACGTATAGTAGTGTAATTTTATAAAGACATTTCCTATCGATTTAGAACACGCAGCGTAACAATTGGATGAAAGCGACGCGCCGCCGCCAGCATGAAATTACTCATAGCCGTCGAAAACCCGCTAGGACTCTATTCACCGGAGTCGCCGGACCGTCTCGCTGACCGCACCGCGCCCACGGGCCCATCTAACGACAAAGCCCATCCTAATAACAGTCATTTTTAACTTTCCTCGCGGCCCTCTCCTCGATTTCGCGGTCTGCGAGACCCGCTTCCGTTTCCTCTCGCGGCGACGTTACCGACGCCTCGCCCCTCTTCACGTTGCCCAGCCTGCTCTGCTCGCGCTGCGCCTCGTCGTCCGACGATCTGGCGTCGACGTCGGCGGCCTCCTTTAGCGCTAAAGGCGTCCGCGCGCCCGCCGAGTTGCCCGTCTTGTACACGGCCGACGTGATCTTCGGTCGGGTGTCTTCGGGCAGCCTTCGCGTCGGCTCGTCGTTCACGTAGCCGCAGTACACGCTGTAGCCGTAGCCGCCGTTGTCGTAGCATTGCTGGCGCGTGTAGCAGTACGAGGGCTGGGCGAGGCTGGCGTTCGACTGGGCCAGGCCGGTCCTGATCTGGGCGGCGAGGGAGTCGGGCGTCTCCGTGTTGGGCGACGCCGTCTCGATGTAGTACTCGCTGTCGTCGCCCTCCTCTAGCGTCTCCTCGTCGCTGTACCTGGAAAGTACAGTCTATAGGTTTGTTCCAACATGTACTGGAATCAGTTCTGAACCGTATGGAGTGTGCGCAAATTGAAATTTGCGTTCCAACAGGCACAGAACTGATTCCGGTATTAATTCAGAGAACGTTCCAACAGCAACTGAATTAAATCCGAATTGGTTCGAGAACGGTGAAATTAGTTCCTGATTCGAGGCTGGAACTGCAATGGACTACTTTGTAACACATGCGTAGTAACAGCGAATTCAAATTTAACGTAAATAAAGCCTAGCATAGGTCTAATAGATGATAGAAGAAAGTTATAAATATTTTGTTTTGGTGTGTAATTATTTGGTTAAAAGTAATTCTATTTTATGATATATTTAACATGAGTGATCAAAATATCGTTGATATTTGTAAACAATAATAAAAACATTTAAAAATAAACATATAACATAATTTTTTTTATTGTTATTGACGATGGCATTCTTTTAGATTTGGGGTGCAAAAAAATTTTTTAAAACCTGAACACTCCCTGGTTCTCAATAACGCTTGTGGGTTGCAAAATTTTTTTCATAATCTAGACAATAAGGGATCGATTGTTACAAAATAAAGTTATGGCCATTTTAATTTTGGGAAACAAAATGTTCCTGTAAAATTAAAATTAAAATGGCCATAACTTTTTGAAAAAAAAATATTTTGCAACAAATCGAAAAACGTCTCCTTATACTTGTTTCTAGATTACGAAAAAAAATATACTGCAAATATCCCACAGAGCGTTACTGAGAACCCAGGGAGTGCTCCAGTGTTTTTTCAAAAATTTTTCGCAAACTTTGCTAACGATTTTTTCACTATAAATCCTTTCTGTAAGAGGTGTATAGTCATCACCTAAAAAGTGAAGTGGGTCCCATGCGTCGTTTTCAAGATATGGCTAACTGAAGTATCACGCACCGCCACTGTCTTCTATACTGTGACCTAATTTACTTTAGCTTCTACATCAACCTAGACTGATATGATTGAAGCTAAAACGCAAAAGAATATTTACTATCATTCACAAGATATTAAAAAAAACTATGACCTCTTAAGAAGGTAGGTTAAGGTTATGTTGACAGTGTTGTTAACTTTAAAATTTGTGTGTGGAGAAAGAAATCCGCTGTTTCATAACAGAATAGAGATTAGTTCTGTACTAATACCAAGTTGACACATGCACACAAGATAATTCATTACTCGTTCAAGAACGGTTCGTAAATATTCTGTTGGAACAAACCTTATGTAAAACTCTTAAATTAATAGCGGTTTTACACATGCATGGATTTAGTGGCGCCAGTGGCCGCTGGCGCGCCAGTAAAATAAAATTTCAAATGTAAACCTTTATTGTCGTGCATTTTTGTCAGTGCCCGCATGGACGAAAAAAGTTAGAGCGTTCTAACTTTTCATGCGCCAGTAGTGATTCATGCGCCATTACAAATATTATTTGCAAATGTAAACCAGTTCACGCACGCCAGTAAATATTACGTACTTGGAATCTATACTGTGTGATATCTATTTAGTAGACCACAGTTTTGTGTTTATTTTAGATAGTAATTAGATTTCTTTACAATGATCAAAAAGTGGAGTTCGGAAAAAAATTATTCAGTTCTTAGAATATTATGAACAATGCCCTTGCTTGTGGGATGTACAGTCCAGTTCATATAAAGATAGGAATTTAAGAGAAGATGCATATGAAAACATTGCAAGAAAAGTAAATATCGACGGTTTCAGTTGTCAACATTTTTAGTTGATAAACAATATCTTTGAGTCACTTATCAGTAAGTCACTTTAACACCTTGCATTCAGCGAATGAGACTGGCGAGATAAAATTTCATTCATGTGTAAACCTTCACTGGCATGCAAGTTAAACTGGCGTTATTACTGGCGCCAGCACATCAGTGCACGTGTAAACCCTCTATAAGTAATAGATTTCCTATGCTGACATACAGTCCATACAGTACATACAGCTGAGGAAGAACATACAGTCCAGTAGGCAGAGATTTTTATGTGTTCTTGAAAAACACATCATTGAAGTCATGCTGGAGGCACGTATTTTGAACATTTGCTGCATTGAAAATGATTTGTGATGATTTTATTTTTTATTTTTATTTTATTTTAATGTAACGAATTTCCTACGCCGGAGAAACTTATCATTTTTTCTTGTTAATTTCTGCAACAAAATTTAAAACTACAGCACTTTTGAATAGAGAATGAAAATACCTTTCAAATGAAGTATCACAAACCCCTACTTCCAATTTGAAAATTTAGGAATTATAGCTGTCACCTGAAGGGGGCTGAATTTTGAGATGATATTTTTACGTCGCAAGATGTCATTTTCGAATTAGAAATTGACGTGTCTCAGGATTTTCTAAAAAAATTCATAATAACGGAACTACTGAATTTATTCTATTTAGCTGTTCCACACTGTATATACGTCGCGTCAAAAAAGGTTGTCGCGTAGAAAACGTTATAAAACTGGCCCAAATTAATATTTTTCAAAATCTAAAAAAGTCTCGCAAACTTGAAGAGATTTATGATTTTTCTAGTCCAACCCGGTCAATATCGTACAATAAACAAAGAAATGGCGTCATTGTTAATTAAGGGTTAAAAAAAATCGATCGTTAATTACGCGAAAAGATATTAACAGATCGAGCTGATTTTTTTTTAACTTCATACTACAAACAGCAGTCCCTCCAAATTCAGCAGTCATTTGCAAGTTAACAATAGCACTTGGAGACTTCGGGTTGGGCTTAAAATTTTGGAAATTCAATAGGCTACAACTTCTTCTATGCATATGCTTATAAAATATGCCAAGAAACGGAAATATAACCGGAAATGTGAAAAAATACGTTTTTTTCACAAATTGTTAATTTAATAAATTAGCGGACGGTTTCACCTCTACGGATCTATATCTATCTTTCAAGAACAGTTTTTGATGATTTTAGCTCCCTGTCTACTGGACTAATAATATTTGACATGAAAATAAAAACCTTTTTGAAATGAAATGAATCACTTATAATGTTAACAATTCATTAGAGAACGCAGTTGTACCACCTTAATGAGTTTATAGGGGACCCTCCGAGTGAAAGCTCTAGCCCATCGATTTTTAGCTAATTTTATACCAAAATATCTCAAAGTTGCACTAAACTCCGATCTCAAGCTGGTGATGCAGATATATATTTAGATAGTGATCGCTGTTGGAATCATGGCAGGGCGATGTATCTCGGAAAATGGCAACAAACCTATGTTTAAAAATGTTCACACCATTTATCACTGAAAATATTGAGAGTTCGTCACTAGGACAATGATATTGGTCATTTCAAAGCCTCAAACGTTGAGGCTTTTTACACGAAAATGCGCCATGATGGCTCAGACCTGCTTTCACTTTCACTCAAAGGAAATAGATTACAAACCTATTAAGCGAGGCGACTGCTACCTCTAATGTCTAACGAATGGTTGAAATATTAAAAGTGACATATTTTCACTGCTATTTCTGAGTAACAAATGATTGTCAACGTTGATGTTAATTAAGACAAAAAGTCAGTGAATATTGTCTTTATTTTGATTGAAGACAAAGGTCTTCAGCTACACCGAGTATACCTGCTATAAGGGCTCCCAGTTCTAAGATTTTCAGAACCATTTTTCAAATCATTTTAATTGTGATGATTCTTTAAAAATGATAAGGCACTTTTTTATAAACATAAATTAACTATAATTTATAGTCCTTCTAAAGTGAATGTGAAGAGATAGATTTTTAATTCCTTTGATGGCTAACGCCTCCCATTGGCGTGCATATATCTTTTATAAATTCGAAAATTGTGAAATAATTTTTTTTCATTCAAATCAATACAGGAGATTAAAATTAGCCTGCATACAAAACTCATAATATTTGTAATATAATTTTCTGTAAATAATGCTCATTTAGCCAGACTTACTCGTTATTCAGAAAAGTTTTGATAGACCTAGCTGAAATAAAACACAAACACTTCACTGGCGGAAACAAAAGGGAATTACTAATGTCGTAAATCATTTTAACGACACAGTTACCGCATATATAGCTAACATATCAACATAGTCGATGCAATGCAAAATTCTCTAATTGAGTCACTGTAGCTTACTTGTGCTTCGAGCGTCAGTGCTGCATATTGCCGGCTCTTCAACATTTTCTTAAGTATAGTAATAATATACATAAAGTTGTTTTAATTTATAATTATTTTTTGCAGCAATTTTGAATCGCCTTATTTTAATGCTAACTAATAAATTTATATCTATGTATTTTTTTTTAATATATCCAAACTAGCTTTCTAAGAACGTCACAAACTAACAGTTTACTGAAGTAAGGAGAACATTTATATAGTGAGCTTAGCAATTTTAGAAAATATATCTGACAACCTTGCCTTTTTTTTCATGTCTTCACATTCACATTAGAAATACTATACTGATTGTGAGTAGTACATTTTTGTAATTCATCATTTTTGTAACATCTTGTTTGTAAAATCGTCTCATAAACCTGGTGACAATGATGGTGGAGGTTTCTTCTTGCGAGTAAATGAAATGCGACTTTACCTTACCTATCTGGCGGGTTGTGCACCAGGGCGCACTGGTCACTGACAGACAAGGAAACCTCCGGTTCCGCACAAGAGTTTGGTCCACCGGAACCCGGACTCCTCCTCACCCCCTGCTGCACTTCCACGACGAAGACTCCGTCTCTGGCTCCGGGACAGTACTTCATCGTCGTCTCTCTGCTGTCCTCTTCGATGTCCTAAACCAACACAACGTACATATACCTACTAGCCTTACAACGAGGGTGTACCGCAAGGTCAAGTTTTAGGCCTCATTTAGCGGAAAAAGCTGTAAACTATAATTAATTTTTGTACGTGAATGACATTACATTTATGACAATTTTGAATGGTAAATCTTAAGCTTTACAGAACTCACGTTTCTCTCCTCCGTTTCTACGATCAGGTGGTTGTTCTTCAGGGTCATCGTGATAATGCTCCCGTTCGTGCTGGAATGGTTGTTGCTTCTTATTTGGGTTGGTATTTCTGTACCGTCGCACACTTCTACCTCCGTGTTCAGTGTCAGGTGGGTGTCAGCGGAAGACTAAGGGGGAGAGAAAAAAATATAATTGGGCGTGTGTGAGCGGTGCAACAATGTATGCAAATTGCGGAGTATTATAAGTCAAAGCATTTCAGTGCCTTTTTTTACGTAATTATTTTAGGTATCTAATTTCGGCTTGACAAGCCATGCGTTTTTTCCACCGTTTTTTTTTATCATCTTAGATTAATAGCTTAACTAAACGGAACTTGTTTTTATAAAAAAAAGTCAGACGTATAAGTAAGGTATTCTTTTTATTTTTCGTTAAAGGATTATGTTATGTTTAAGTTATGTTTGGCCCAGTTTGCTATTTCAATTTTGTTTATTTTCATCTTCTATGAATCATAAATAGTCGATTCCCCCATAAACAAGTGGTCAAAATACCCTCCTCCCTCTTGCAGCCTCCTTTAAACTATAAAATACCCATGGACGAGGGTACGAGGCACATATCTGATGACATACTTTTGCCCTTAAAAATTCTACCGTACGGTCACATATGTATGCTTCCATGCATGCTTCCATCCATATTGCCTGCTTCCAGGTTCAGAGGTTTACTCCTCCAGGTTTAGGAGGAGGGAGGGTTTTACCATAACTGGTGGATTGTTTGCGAAAGGTTAGTTTTAACGAAAAAAATCAATGTTTTTTTCTTGTTACTCCGTGTTCCTCGTGCTTGTATTGTGTAGGCTTGTGCTATTAGAGAGGGGGAAGGGTAGTTAATAGGAGGGAGGTGGTTCAGATGTACGTCATGGATGGAAGCATGCGTGCCTGACTGTACGGTGGACTTTTTAAGGGCAAAAGCATGTCATTAGATATGTGCCTCGTACATGGGTATTTTATGGTTTAAGGGGGGGGGCTGCAAGAGAAGGGGGGGGTATTTTGAGTGATATCCCCCTTAGAGTTCCTAAGGCGGATTTTTGAACAACTTGACGGTTACGAACGACTCTAATGAAGGCCCCTGAAAGTACACTTTCTGTAATAAAATGTCCAAGGATTCCGAAATCGATCTGTCAAAAATCTCCACGGTACTTCTGGTTTCTCTGTGTACTTGGAACTCCCTTTAATATCACTGTTTTATGAGTTTTTATTACAGACAGAATTTTTTTTAAAATCATTGTAATAATCTAGAGATGTATAAAAGTTCTTGCCAGAACCGTAAAGTTCAAGGTAATTCTTTGGAGCCTGATATCTCGGTAGAAGAACAATACGAGAAAAAATTATATGGTGAACTAGTTATTTTTATCTTTCCTGTATGCTTCTAGAATTGTCACATACCGGACACCCTGTGTATTTCATGGTCTTTATCGATGATACATGTAACCACCTCTATTCAGTCATCTCAAAACCCGTGGGTATATTTTCAAAATATCGGTTATTTTCAATGAATTTATCGAGTGGTATTTTGCTAATAGTTTTGTGTGGTCGGCACTTGAAGGCAAGTGTTTTTACGTAACATTTTTTAAAGGGATTTCTTAAAATATAAACTATACAATATTTATATGAAAATAACCAGGATAATCTAAAGAATATTTTATTTTCATTTTTTGGCACGATCCCCTCTTTAACCATCAAAGTGAAGGCTAAGTTCTAAGAGTTAAAAGTATTCATCGTTATAAGTTCACTGCTTAACGATACTGGAAAAAATTGTTGGGCTCATGCTCTCCGTACTCCAAATTGCCGTCATATGCTGTACTTTCGACAAATTACGCCGTCAATTACGTGGAATTTTTTGCGAAGCCGAAACCGCTTGAACGAGAAAAGGTAGTATTTAAAGGAGGAAAATATAAAAATTCGCAAATTGCGAACAATGTAATTCTTACCGGCGGACGATGGGAAACCGACACGCTATTTTGTTGCTGCAATTTTTATTTATAACAATACGTGCCCCCAGGTGGGTAGTTATGTATTACTGCAAGAGTTGGGTTTCGTCTGCGTTTTACGAAAGCTAAACTTAGACCTGTAAATAATTAAGAAATAATTGCGTCTTAATTTTTTTTTTGTGGGGCTCTTGTATACTAATTCAGCTAAGTACCCTAAAATGTTCATGAGTTATCTAGATGAGAGTTTATTACCCCTGTTTTCACACAACCTCTTTCAAAATCTTCCGATTTTACTATAATATACCAATTATTATAATAATAAATAATATACAATAATGTAATAAATATTTATATTATATTGAAGTACTAAGTTTCCGGTTCACATCGTAAAAAGGTAACAGACCAGAAGCCTTTTTCAACTTTTCAACCTAAATAGAAGGCCATAATAGCAACAATAAGTAGGTACATACAACAAGAGCACATAAGAACTTTTCATTTTTGTTAGTTATATAAAATTATTATAAAATCTCAGACACTCACAAAGGTATGAAATGAAACTTCAAATTTCCATAACTAACCTAAAAATCTTTGTATTTATTTGACAATTAAGAAAAAATATACGAGGTGTCTAATTAAATAATGACGAATTCATTAAGTAATGTCGAATACAATTTTTTTATTCGAATGGAATTACAATTCAGTATTATCTCCTTGAAAATAACTTCCTTGGGAAGCCACACAGCGCTGGAGACGGTTCTCCCATTCCCATAGCAGTGCCAGGACCCATATCCTGCAATGGCCTATAGCTGAATAGAATAGCTTTAGTCCGTTACAGCCGTTTGAATGTTTTTTGTTGTCCCAAAATGACGTCCCTTGAGGTGATTTTTCAATCTCGGGAAGAGAAGAAAGTCACAAGGACTCAAGTCAAGTAAATGAGGAGGATAAGGAGCCACTGTAATTTTTTTACTGACTAAAAACTCGTTTACTGTGTGACAAGGCGCATTATCGTGATGCAACATCCCTTTGTTCTTGTTTGGTCTCACACGCATGACCCTTTTTCGAAGTTTTTCAAGAACCTCTCTGTAAAAGTATTGATTTACTGTTTAGCCTGGAGGCACAAACTCTTTGTGGACAATTCCATGGCTATCAAAAAAGCAAATCAGGATGGATTTGATCTTCGACTTGCTCATTCTTGCTCTTTTGGATCTTGGAGAGCTTGTAGTGTGCCATTCCATGCTTTGGCGCTTCGTTTTCAGGTCGTACTCAAACACCCAAGTATCATCGCCTGTAATGACATGTTCCATAAAATGGGGATCATTTTCAATCCATTCCAAAAAGTCAGACATCATTCTCTCCTGATGGCCCTGATGTCCTTTTGTTCCTGCGAGAGGTTTTTTGGGAACCATTTTTGCGCAGATTTTTCTCATCCACAATCTGTTAATCAAAATCTGATGAACAGTGATGTGATTCAAATTTAACTCTTTGCCGATCATTCTTGTCGTCAACCGACGATCCGAACGGACGTAGAATGCAAGATCCCTATTCTATCGACATTTTCATCGATTCTTGAAAATAAAAGCCTTCCGCTGCGTGGTGCATCTTCAACCGACTCTCTTCCTTCTGAGAATGCCCTAAATTACCGAAAACCTGAGCTTTTGAAAGAACACTGTCTCCGTAGGCGTGTTTAAGTTTTGCCAAAGTATCCATTGCGCTGTGTCCAAGTCTGAAGCAAAACCTAAAGCACACTGTTGTTCAAAATTAATGACACTCATTTTGAAAACGCACTAGAAAAAAAAAGGTTTACGAAATCAGTCACAAAGAACAAACAAATGACTTTAACAAGTTCAAACTTGTACTGAAGGTGCATTACATGTTAACCTACCGCCCTTCCAAGTTCCGTCTCCGCAGTGCTGCTAGACGGGCGCTACGTTGCCATTACTTCTCTTATTCTTCTTCAGTCTCATTACTTAATTTACACGCGTCGTATATCGAAAGCATTTTGGAAGCCGTTCCAAGATCTTTTGACGAGGCAAAAGTTTTCTGAAAAATTGTTTCGCTAGTTTCGTTTGATGTCTCTGTTGCTGTAGGTTATAAAACCATCTGTTACGAGAATTTAAAATTACACCAGCGACCACTGGTCAAAGGAGTTGTACCATAGAAGTGAAAAAAAAAATCGTTTTGATGATGTTTTTAGCAACTATTTTATGTATTTAATGTTGGCACATTATTGTATATTCTTTATAATTCTTAACCATTTTTTTGACTCAACTGACTGGTTATAACCCCATTAATTGCTGTTCCTGTAAACTATGTTAGTGCAAATAGGAATTGACGTAACTGTTAAATGAGTTTACCAAAACTTTAGGTGAGGTCTGAAACGTGTTTAAATTGAATAGTAAGGCTACCACAAAATCCATCCAACCATTAATCATTTTGCTCTTATTTTTGATAGGTACTGTGTATTTTTTTTTTCAAAAATAGCTTGGTATAAAATAGTATTTGCAACTAAACCAGTGTTTAATATTCACTTACTAGTTTGTACCATTAGCAAATACAAAATCTAATTTCCTCGCCTATGAAATTATACCAATTTTCTGCAAATTATGCTGCCATCACTCAAGACATTTATTCGATAATTAGACGCGTTACCACCTAAAGTGTAAAGCCTTATAGCCCATGTCTTAAACAAAAATAAAAAGTTCCCTCAAAGGTATCTATTACATAAAAATGTGGATGAGACGTCGAAAATTATGCTTGTGCGTGATGGTCGCCGTTTAAGGAGCAATTTCGGCCTTTCGGGGCGATTTTAAGTCAGTAACCCCATCCGAAAGTTTGTCATGTGTTCCTGATTCTGCCATATTTCAAATAAATTGCCGCTCCTTCCAGGAACAAGGCGCTCTTTCCGTGAAGTCTGTTCGAAAGAAGGAGCGCCTGAAATACGGTCATTTGGGGCCATTTCTGACGTGTTACTATTAATGCGCGCTTTTTGAATAGGTCGTAAAATAGGCGTTTTCTTTTCATTAAATTAATCTAACGCACCCCTTAAAGAGTCTATAGACTATCGGGCCAAAATGACTGATTTTCTTTTCATTAAAGAATGATGGAAATGTATTCAGTTAACGCACCCACATAAATTAAAAAGAGTGCTAGTCTTCATTCTGCAGAGATCTAGGCCCCCAAATTTTTTTTTTTTGGGGGGTTTTTTGGGGGGGGGCCCCGGGGGGGGGCCGGGGGGTCCGGGGGGGGGCGGGGCCGCGGGGGGGGGGGGGGGGTGGGGGGGGGGGGGGGGGGGGGGGCCGGGGCCCCCCGGGGGGGGGGGGCCGGTGTTCGGGTTTTTTTTTTTTTTTTTTTTTTTTTTTTTTTTTTGGGGGGGGGGGCCGGGCCCGGGGGGGGGGGAAAGTATTTAAAAAATTTTCCCCCCGGGCAAAAACATATCCATAATAGCGACAGTTTATAAAACTTAAGACGAAATACAAAACACATATATTTAAAGTTAAAATATCTCGTAATTGCATCGAATTAACTAAAGGTTTTTAAACTGAAAAATAACTTAAATCACCAGATTTAAATATAACGGATTGCACTTGAAATATTTTCTAAAATAGGGCTTACAATTAGAGTATCATAATTGTGTGCTAGCTGATAACTCTATAATACTTTGAAAGCTGCTAGGATATATAAATGGTATCAAAGGTTATATGTGGTATACACGGTGGAGACTTTAACTGGAATATATTCGCTAGCGGGGTGGTGAATGATTTTTCAAAAAATTCCCGAGACACGTCAACTTTTAAATGTATTTACCTACATTTTGCAAGTAATATGAAAAATATAGCCCTTCAGGGGTGGCTGAAACCACCCTCGACATGATTTTTTTCAAATGCAACCCTATGGCTTGTGACCACTCATTGTATAGCTGGTGGAAGGAGGAATCCAACGCACTGATCAAATTTTAATTTTGAGTATGTTTGTAGGGTTGCATACAATTAAAACAATTTAAAAATTAAATTTATTTTCAACGTAACAATTGTTCAAAATGTGCACCATTCACTTGTTGGCAGCATCCCAGTCTGTGGCAGGTTTCGTCCCTTACATTATGCAACATTTGTGGTGTTATTTTTCCGATTTCCTCTCTTATCCTTTCCTGCAGATCTGCTATGTTGTTGGGTTTCTGAATGTAAACCCTACTTTTAAGATGTCACCACAAAAAGAAATCCAGTGGTGTAAGATCTGGAGATCTTGCTGGCCACTCAATATTACCTCGCCTCCCAATCCACCTACCGGGAAAAATTATGTCCTGATACTCACGAACAATGGCAGCATAGTGTGGTGGGGCCCCATCTTGCTGAAACCATAACCTCTCGTGTGTCAAGTTAGGGTTTAAGGGGTTTGGAAATAAATGACATAGCACTGGCATTAGTTCGTGCTAGAGTAAACGCAAGTATCTTGCTCCATTAAGAGTGTCATCAAAGAAAAATGGTCCTACAATTCTATCTTGTATTATTCCGGCCCACACATTAGTTTTCTGTGGGCGCTGAGTATGAAGTTCCCTCATCCAATGGGGGTTCTCTTCAGCCCAGTAACGACAATTTTGGCGATTTTACATGCCCATTTAATGTAAAAGTAGCCTCGTCAGAGAAAACTATCCACTCTAAACATAACTGGTTTTGATCAATACAAGTCATCAATAAATCGCAAAATTCCACTCGTCGATCTGGATCATCTTCAAGTAGCTCTTGAACAGATTGCATTTTATATGGGCGTTTTTTCTCATATTTAAGTATTTTTTAAAACTGTTTTGTGATTAAGATTACTATCACGGGCCAGTTGACGGGCTGGAGTGATTGGATTTTCTTCTAGAGCAAGCAACAAATTCAACTTCGTGTCGTCGTCAACAACAGCCTGCCTCTTACTCGGTACTTTCCTGACATGACCCATCTCTCAATATTGTGCCTCAATTTTACTAATGGTACCTTGATTTAGTGGTGGCAAGTCAGGATGCGTTTCTCGAAACAAGCGAACAACTTCGCATTCAGTTCGCGCCATATCACCATATCCAATCATCATCAAAATTTCGATTTTTTGTGATTCAGTTAAATAAGACATTTTCACCAATTTGAAATAACACTTCGTTTCTCTGAATACAGCATACAAACTAATTTACTCTTTGCGGCCGTGTAAAAACACTAGCAAAAAATAACAAATATCAATTGTGGCAAAAAATTGCTTGGAATTTTTTGTGGGGACATATTATGAAAAGTAAGGTTTACATTCCAAAAGTAAACAACACACATTTTGAGTACGAAATTGTTGCGTTAAAAATAAATTAAACTATAAAATTATGTTTTAATTGTATGCAACCCTACAAACATACTCAAAATTAAAATTTGATCAGTGCGTTGGATTCCTCTTTCCACCAGCTTTACAATGAGGGGTCACAAGGCCATAGGGTTGCATTTGAAAAAATCATGTCGAGGGTGGTTTCAGCCACCCCTGAAGGGCTATATTTTTCATATTACTTGCAAAATGTAGGTAAATACATTTAAAAGTTGACTTGTCTCGGGAATTTTTTGAAAAAATCATTCACCACCCCGCTAGCGAATATATTCCAGTTAAAGTCTCCACCGTGTATATGTGGTATAAAAGAAATAAATAGGTATGATGTTAAATGCTGAAAATATTGATTTAAATTTTTTTTCAACAACAATTTTTGTGCTCAAGTTTAATGGACATTATTAATTTACTTTTAAAAATCGTTTAATAGTTCACACAATCAAACTGAAATAGTAAAAACTCAGACAAAACAACAAAAGGAAATTCTCTATTACATAAAAATAGAAAACAAAACAATTCGATGCTTTCACCTCGGCCTTTTGCAAATATAATTCTCACAAATTAAATTATTGGACGCATTTATTCTCAAACGTCTATGGCCAATTTGTCCACGAGTTGATTTTATGCTCGCTATCGAAGCTATACCGACAACCTTTTGAGGCTGTGACTTGTACGCCTGTGAGGGCATTCTGACGAAAAAAATCAGTGGTGTTAAATCGGGCAACCTTGGTGGTCAGTTATTTAACAGTGAGGGGGTTGAACGGGTCAAATAAAAGTTTTAATTCGGGCTTGCCTATTTGTTTTCAAAATTGTCTTTTAACCGTGGAACTGTAATTTAAAATTAACAAACAAGTGTAACAAAAAACGCCTTCTCTCGCAAAAAAGTTTTTTGCGAGAGAAGGCGTGAGGCCCTTTGGATATTTTAGCTCGTTGTTGCTATGGTATTGATTTATGGTGGGTTTATGACAGAAACTTTTAGTAATAAGAATAAGAATAGTAATAAGCATAAAAGTTAAACCTTCCGTTTTGTAAGTGGCTCTTAAGTTCTATCCAGAAATATTATTTTAGGAAAATTTTAAAAATAAGGATTTGCTGCATGAACTCGGACATTTTAAAAAGCCCGAAATTCATAAAATTAAAAGGTGTAATTTATTAGTGAATTCTTATTCTATTTTACTAACTAAAAACTTTTCTGCATGAACCAACCATTTATACCTACTTGATTATGACAGAAGCACACACTTAAAAAAAAATTAAAGTCATGTGCTAGAAGGCAGATACTATGTATTCCCGAGTTCATTTTGACCCGCTGAACACGAATCCGGTGTCCGTTTTGTCCGGTTGGCTTCTTACTTTTCCTACTCTCAAAAAACACAAGAATGCCCGGAAAATCTCAAACAAGTCAGGTAAATATAGGCTAAAAATAACCTCAAAAGACATCTCTAAAAATGCCCTAAAATTCAAACAGTAAATTAAAAAAATTAAATGAGGTGCTGAAACTTGCATATGAGGTCAGAATTAGCTTATCAGTATGTAATTTTGACGTAACCTCAAAACACTAAAAATGCCGTAAAATGCAAAACAAATTAATTAAAAGCTTGAGCGAAAAAATTTAAACCTAACATAACCTGAGATAGAACTTTAATCAAAAACTTAAACCTATATTAAATTAAAACAGGCACTCAAATTCCTAAGGCAAAAACTATTAATGTTTTAGAGTTCTTGGTTTAGAGTTCTTTGTGTATATCTCCTGTCTTAGAAGATGTTAGGCATTTAGAGTTCTTGTTTCAGTTCTTTCTTCTTAAGTTTTGTTAGATCTATAGTTCTTTGTCTTAGTTCTTTGTTCAAAAGTACTGACCTTGTTTTTAGAAAAGACGTTCTGAAATATCAAAAAAATCAACTAAAATAAAATAAAATATTTCTTACTATGTAAAATTTAACATCTCGAAAAACTCTAAAAGTTAATAGTTCTTGCCGTAGGAACTTAAATGGAAAACTAAAAATTATAATTGTAAAAAATATTGACGTTTGAAATGTCACTTATTTGGTATCGTTGGATTCAGAAACTTATGCAGAATTCGAAAATGTAATAATATATAGGGTGTTCTATTTAAAAATCAAAAGTTAGTGTCACTTCCGGCGAAACCGGAAGTAAAAAAAAGCACTTGTATATCAGAGAGTACCGCTTATTATGTATATAGGATATCCCAAATTTCAATCAATTATCTTGAAAACTAAAGGAGAAAAGTGGGGTGTACCATGATATTGTTACACCCGGTATATGTTATTTACGTCGGGCATTAATTAATGAAAACGATTACCTACTTGTTTAAGTTCATTTTGCAGTATACTGACTGAATTTACAGTCACATACAATTTACAATAAAAAAATCACAGTAGGCTTTGGTTTTTGGAAGTAACTCATGCTACTCTGTGTTATACTGTGTTTGATATCCTACATTTAAGAACCTTTTGTAAATCAAGCCATAAGTAAATGTATTAGAAGTGTGTTCAGATTTTAAATTGACTACATAATTATGCGCGTAATTTTCCAACTAAAAATCAATTTCTAAAACGATTTCCATGCTCTTCTCGATCGAAACTATCCCATTATATATGGACATGCTAAAGTACGTGCTGAAATATTAAAATATCACTGGAAAATAGAGTCCAATATTTTGCGACTGTAACAGCGCGGTATTTTTGGTAATGATGGCGAACTATTTGCAATAATAAAAATTCCTCTACCTGCCCGTCCGTTCTCTTTGATGTGCATAACATAGTCTCGAAGAATGTGACATTTATTTGGACATACGTATCTGCTTTACACAAACAGACCTCGCTCAATCTGGCATAAATATTTGCACATGCTATGGCGAGAGGGATCTGTTAGTTTTTCTATAATTATTATCTAGTTTGTTTGATCAGGCTCAGAGGCGAAGCAGGCGAGATTTCGGTAGGATAATTAATAGTTTGTAGATACTTAGGCGGGCTAAATATACGCGAATGAATCTCTCTGCGTGTGTACACTGACTGATAACACCTGTCCACGACTTAAAAAAAATCGTATGATTTTCACGGAGGACCCTGTAACGCAAGCGATGAGCGATGAGCGATGAGGACATAAAACTCGAGATGAAATAGAAAAGTATACAAATTCTAGATACGAGGTGTAGCTAGATTAAATAACCGAACTGATGCTGCTACCAGCGCGCTGCAAGCATGTCGCAACAAGGACCAGACAACAGAACTATATCTGGTGATACTTTCCCCACCCCGAGCTCGCTGGACAAGCCAGTGGGTCGCACCAGTGACGCGTCGAAAAAATGTTAAGTGTTCAGATGGAGCAACTTCAGGGTTAATCTCAAGTTTCTTGTTAAACTGTGGAAAACTTTTCCTTAAAACTTATGCAATGTTAGAAGAAGGGTACGGGAATGAATGTTTATTTCGAAGAATCCGAGGGCTTGCTGAAATAACAAGAATCTGCAAAGAATGTGTTCGCCAGATTTTGCATGGATCGTTCACCATGCGCAAAGGTTGCGCAAAAATAGTGCCAAAACTCCTTACTCCCGAGCAAAAGGATGAAAATGAACATTTGCGCTGATATTCTAAACAATATTGACACTGATCCAGGCTTGTTAGACACGGTGCCACTGAAGGGCACAAGATTCGAAAATATGGAATCGGTTAAAGCAAAAGCGACGCAGGTTCTGATCCAGCTGACAGAAGCGGACTTCCCGCACTGCTTTCAACAATGGAAAAGTCGTATGAAGCGGTGTAGAGACCGCCAAGGAGAGTACATTGACGGCGAAAAAGTTTGCTACTGTAATTGGTAACGAATAAAAAGTGTTATAACATCAGTTCGGTTATTTAATAGCCCCGCCTCGTATATCGAACCAGTTTCAGAATGCTTAGAACATTTAGAGAGACCAGATCTACAGAGATCAGACTACTAAGAACTTATAGTTTAAGGATACTGAGAACATCTTATGAATTTACCGTTCTTCTGAAAAGTGCTCTTTTGTAAGAAAGTTTTCCTTGAAATTGTTATTTCAATATTTTCCAGACAAACGCTCTGACACCTCAATTTTTGTTTTTAGTTGCGTATTTTTAGACATGATAAACAATTATACAAGGTCACTCATGTAGTTGATAAAATGTCATTGTCAACATTTTTCTTAAGTTTAAAGACGACAGTTGGCACTGGCAGCAGATGCGAAGTTGTTGCGTTATAATTCTTGACATTTATTGACAGTTTGAAATTGTCTGAACTTTACATTGGTTTTAATTGTGGTTCTTGTCTTTTTTGAGCATTAAACTGTTATCGTGCATTGAAGAACTGTTCTTTTCAGGACAATTGTTATAGTTAAGTGTTATAGTTTTCAAAGTTTCGTTTGCGAAATGCCAAAACAGTTAAGCAACCGTTGCCAAGAGTCAGTAGCATCTTTAATACGCTGTTTTGAACAACACATTACGAACATTTATTATCACCTATATTGGATTAGTTTAGAGCAGTTAGCTAACTGTTTTCATTTATTTTTATAATTTGCCTATTAATAAACAGATAAATGCGTTTTGTGTTTTGTGACACCGTAAACTCCTCGATAAATGTTCACTTTAGGTATGTATAGCGTATGTCATATCAAATGTGTTTAGAATACAGTTAACTGTTTAGAAAATAAATAGCAGCAGGTTTATATTAAAAAAAATTTTGAAAACATCGATCTTACATTCAAACAGTCTATCAATAATTTTAATACTTTTTATTTCTTACTAAATAGCCATTTATTTTATTTAGGAATTTGGACAGATTTTGAAAGCCCAAATATCCTTTTTCAAAGAAACTAAAAGTCAAGCCTCTCAAGTCTCAGATAAGTACAGGCCGGCCAACAAAATGTTGGCAACAAGTTGATATTGGTGTCGTCGCCAAGTATCCTATCGACTAGCATCAAACTGATGGATATTCGTCAACATCGAAGAAATTTGTTGCCTGTTGCTTGTGTCAGTGTCTGTCTGGACGGTATTGTCAATATCACGCTTATATTATTTCTAGTATCAGTGCAGCAAACTTGTGTCTGCCCCTGGCAGCGGAATGCGTAATGGACAAAACCTGAAACTGTGTCAGGAACTCATTTCTGTTGTAGCTGCAGACTGTCGAAGCTGAAGCTGACGCTTCGAGAAGTGCAATCTGGAGAACAATTATTTGTTTGTGGCAGTGGTGGCTTGTGGAATTTGAAGTTTTCATATTTTTATAACGGACCATAGGACTTACATAATAAATGTATTCGCCCAACATATGTCAAACCACGCAAAACCCTGCGTAAATGCAAAGGGGTGGCTTAACGAGTCTAGAAATAGGTTGAATAAATGGGACAGCGCCCAAATACACAGAACTTATTGAGGAGGTCTTAATGTGTGCCGGGATGCAGTTTTTACCCGACAGCGTCCTTCTTAGTCCATCCTGTAGGTATCTGAAATTGCAGTCAAAATCTTGCGAATTCAAATTTCGACATGGGGTTGTTTTTGGGGGTGTGGACGGCGAACCGTTTAAGTCACAACGTAGCGCCTTCGGGGCATTCAAACGAACCCTATAGGCTACCGAAAATTAAAAACCGCAAGTGTCTAACTCGAATAGAACACAAATGGCACTAATCTAAAAAGTGTTACGGTAATTTTGACGAGCAGTTTATTTTAGAGAGTAATTACCAGATTTTAATGGATTATTACTAGACCCAAATGGAAGGCCATAGTAACAAAATATGTTCAAACGAAAGAGTGACCCCAAAAATAGCCCGTTTCGGGGTTTGCAAATTTTTGGTTGATTTGTGGTCCAAATGACTTTATGATAAGACATTAATCACACAAAAATATGAGCTTGAGCATAACAACGATTTCAGAGATATATAAGGTCAATAGATTAAATTTGGTTGTATTATTATTATTGTAAAACATAGTACGGATAATAATAACAATGATAATAATATAATAATAATAATACTTTTTACAGCCTCTTTACCATGTCACGGTACTAATCTACAAAGAGGTTTTATAATTTTCTTTGTTTTTATATTTTTTTTTTTTTTTACTTTTTTTTTGTATTTTTTTGATTTTCTGCCTTTTTGTTTTAGGTTAGTTTTTAATTTACATTACAAGAGTTATTGTTTCTGTATGGTAAATTTTATATTACATATATCGGGATTCGGCACATGTATTTCATGATACTGTGCATAGCCCAAGAACCATACTATTGTCATGATATGACTGCAACAGACAACAGTTCGAGATCGACTTTCACATGTACGATAATACTCTCGAATTGAGTCTCTCCCGTTTTTAACTTGATCTATAAGAATGAATATATATATTATATATATTCATTCGAAAACGAGACTTCATATAAGCTTTAATTAACAAGGGCTTTTTGATTTTTATACCATATTTAGCATAATCTAAAGCCGCAGTTGGATGCTTAGGTACACATTCTTTTTCTGATTTTTGCTAATTACTTAACTGCATTTGAAAATATTAACGTAATAAATAAAGCTCATAACCGTCTCCAAGAGCTCCCTTAAATAATGATTATAACCGCATCGAAATCGTTTGAGTAGTATTTGAGTTTATCGCGTTCAAATATAAAAATAGACGAGAGATAGTTAATGAAAATAGATAATAAATAGAAAAGAATAGAAAAGAGATAAAGATAGAAAAGTACAAGATATTTTATAAAAAAAATTTCAATTTTTTCATTGAATTATCATCTTCACTAATTGTGTCAAGTAAATCGATTTTGATCACTTCGAACCTGTATATATTTGAAACCTTTCTTATGCTCAACTCCAAATTTTTTTACGATGAATATCTCATGATAAGGTATCATTAAGACTAGAAATTAATCAAAAATTTGCGGACCCCCAAACGGGCTAAAAAACTACTGTTTTTGGGGTCACTCTTTTAGTTATGGACCTTTAGAAAACACGCAGCCTTTGGTCACGAGCCTTTAGACTATTACGTTTAGAACCCGCCCTCGATATGGAGACATCTTACGAGCGACGAAAGCCCTCGTTAAAATTGTATCTCCCCAGTCCGGCCCTGGGGCCGTCCCATTAACGAGCGGTCAGTGCAAACAGCCACTTAGCATTCAAGTTCGCGGGCGATTCACGAAATTAGACGTTATTTTTTTTTATCCAGACGCCAACTAAAAATAATTAATTGTCGCGGTTACGGTTTAGCGCAACACCGAAAATATTCGCCTAGTCGACGATAACAGTAAACAAGTGGAAAATAAACAGTCGCGGGGGCAACATAAATAGACGGCCGCAGAGCAGATTTTAGATAAACAAATTCCGGCGAAATGCATTTCGATCGGAAAAGGATTAGTCAGCGTCTAATAAATAGTCTGGCGGAAATAATAAGCGTTTGAAACAAAATAAAACAAGGCGAAAAAACTGTCTAAGAAACCATTATCATGAGCATAGCCAATGGGGGGGGGGACAAGGGTGGCCCCAAGCTCCCCTCTGTTCATGACCAACTGACGAAGAGTCTTCGTTGGCTCAAAGGATTAATGTAGTTTTTCTGATAAGGCCTTAAAATATATTTTCACCGTCCTCACTGTTAGTGATCCGAAAATTTTAACAAGAAGATTTGTAGTATGTACACCGCTAAAAATTTCTACGGTAATTTTACAAAAAATGCGTTGGAAGTATTTTGGCAAAGCAGTTTTGTATTTATTAAATCAGGAGTTGTAATTTTACAAAACATGTTTTACTGTTTTTGTTTTGGAAAATTACAAAACAAAAGTACTAATATAACTAAACAGATAATAAAATAAGGTTAGTAATTTTATATGACGATCATTGTAATTTTACAAACCAATTTAGTTGGAAATCGTTTGTAAAATGAGAATGTGTAACGTTGATAAATACAAATTTTTCATAGATCATGTGTATTATAAAATTTAAAGTTTTGTAAACTTTTAATAAATTCATTGTAATATTAATTACATTTGTTTGTGATTTTGCTTAAAGTTCTAATAAATTGAATCGCAAATAATGCTTGTAAATCCAGAACGTTTTTCATTAGCAACTAACAAACTGTTTTGTAAAATTACAACACGTGTATGATTTATACATAAAATTTGTAAAATTACAACTCATTTTTGTGATTTTCTTTACATGTCTTGAAAAATTACTTGAATTGTATAATAATTTTGCATCGGTATACATTGGTTTGTAATTATATTAAACCAGTTTTGTAAAAATATTGTAATTTCAAAAAAAAAAAATTAACAGTGTACAACAAGCTTTGTTTAGTAGTTTCCACCAAAATACAGCACACTCATATTTTGCATATACCTACTTTAATCCGCAATTTTGACCTGAATTCAAAATGTTACGGCAGTAAGACGTGTAATATAAATAATAGTAGTTGAAATTAAGTAATAAAAAATGAAATTAAACATATTTTATGATATTGCCATTGCTTCCCATCTAACAGTCACAATATACAAGATTTGTCAAACTTAATTTGAGAGCGATGGGTTTGAGAGTCATGATTAAATTATATTCATGCCTTTCATCACGTTGTTGTGTCTCAGAATGCGCAAGACCTTCTTATAAGGTTTTTGAGGTTAAGGGTTTGGATGTTATGAGGTTATGGGATTCAGTTGAAAGTCATGATTGGATCATAGTCATGCTTCTTTATCATTTGCAGCGCTCTAGCAATTGCAGAACACATATATTTCTTGAGATTAAGATTTTTGAGGTTATGTGTGTCGTAGGGTTGAAGATTTCTGAAGCTTAGGGTTATTGTTAGATCATCCCCGTAATATTATAGTAATTTGTTATACGCATTTAAAATGAAATTTTAAGCATTTTCCTTTTTTTTTGATAGCTGGACAACTAACCACACTTTTAATTATTTCGTAGATATCAATTTTTTAAATTCCCCGTCATGCCATCATCACGTGACTGATATCAAAATGCATTTTTAGGTACCTATTTACATTCAGGATATATTATATAATTTCTTTAATATCCGAATAACAAAAATTTTTACACTGAATCTTCTTTTAAAATTTATTATTTATTTATTTATTATTGAAAATTTTCAATTTTCCAATTCGCTCCTCCCTCTGGACAAAATCATAGCTACGCCTATATACAGTATGTTCCATTTTGAGAGGCCTCACCCTGATATTTTGGAATGCGTTAATAAAAAAATGTTTTGTGACTAATAGTATTCAAAGTTGGCCCTTTTCCAAACCTTATTGTGTGCAATAGATTTTTCTACACAAAGAAGAGAGGCTTTCTTCAAATTAAGGCTCAGCATTTCTTTGGAGTTTATTCCATTGGATTAAGAAAAATTATAACCACATGCTATGTAGTAGGTACACAATAACCGTCATTATGGTACTGCAATGCATTACTTTTATTTCAAAAAATATGTTTTGTAACAAATATCTTTTATTTTCATTTTAACAACCTAGTATATTATATAGATAAGATACAATTCTTAATTAATACAATTTATTCCACTATATAGCTTTAGTCACTTTATCTAAAACTAAGAGAGCTCTGACGTCAACGCTGACACATGACTTTCTCATTAGTGTGCTACGTTTTCATCGTCATCGATGGTATTTTATATATGCGTTGTTTTTGCTATTCGTCTTGTTGAAATTTGAACTGAAATCAACTTCTTACAAGAAAAAAATTGTCTGTGGTCCATTTTATATATAGTAACAGCTGTACGCAGGTTTATTAAAAAATATTATAGTTTTTTCCTTAATAGTTCATTTACTGCTCATACATACATACATAAACGCCAAAGACACACCATATTTTCATTTGATATTTGATAATATTTTCCAAAATATAAACTCCAAAAACTTTTTGCAAAATATAAACTCTGCCATCTTTAATCGAAATATCAAGAATTTAAGTTTTATATAGCAAATTTTATGCAGAATTCAATTATGTAAAAATACATAGGGTGTTATCTAATGCCTAATATGTAAAGTTTAGCCTAGTTGCAAGTTCCATCTAATCATTTGATTTCTTCAAGCAGGTTGATACGTACTTTCATCGACACCAGTATTTTCTCAAATTAAATAATTAATTTTGGTTGGTGGAGCTATATTTCCTTCGCATAAAGAAATATTGTCTAAAACTAAATAAAGAAACATTGATTAGTTTCAAAGAATGTTAAATAATTCGGGTGCGGTTACATTGAAAACAAAAGTGCAAAAAATACGTAACATAATATCTGTGTACATAAACAAATTACATAATTTTTTTACTAACTGACAGGCCATATTTACTTGTGAATGTGCGTATTCCTTTTTTTGACAAACAAGAATGTAAGAAACAGTAAATATACTTATTATTTTTAATTTAATTTCTTATTGCTACTGTTGAATAAAAGTTTTTGTTTTTGTATAATTCAGACCCAAAAAGAAGTTATTTGTATGTATAAGAGACAAAACAGCCTTCTCTTTTGTTTTTATTGAATTTGATGTTACGCTCGTTTTGTCTTCTTTTATTTTTTTTTGGGTAATTAAGGTATTTGTGTCTGATAACCCTGAGAGTGTTTATCCGAAACTATTATTTACGTATGTCAGCATCGCACTTGGATTTTTTTCTGATTCTATTTGTATGCATTAATCATTAATAATCATCCGTTGAAAACATATTGACTATTATTATGGTAAATTATTATTTTTGTCTAATACTTTGATGTAGATCTATGGAAAACAACAGTCTTGAATTTTGTCTGGTGTTTATAAAAACCCTGACGCATTAAAATCTGACGCATTTATTTTAAAACCATGAATCGCGAAAATTATTATATTTCACCATGTTTATCTGAATATCGGGTCCAAAATTTGAATCATTTTCGAAACACAAATTGCTTGTTATTGGTTTTATCATTGGTATTAGTATTTTCATTATTTGCTCTCAATATTATTCGCATAATACTCATCACTTTAATTCTCACTACTCATTAGCATTTACACTAATTCAACTCAAAATTTAATTTTCACTAATTTAACTTGATAACCAACTCAAACAAAAATCTATCAATGTCAGAACCTTCAAAACTTCTAGGCATTATATTAGGTACGAGCTTATATTGGTTTAGCCATGTAGATTACACAGCACCACAAAAAAAGTAAGTGAAATGTACCTCTGACCAAACTTGGTGGATTTTAGGGTAGCTGAATCCGAATCCGAAGCCCGTTTTGCCCCATGCTGCGGAAAATTTGGCAAAAAACGACACAAAACACTAGAACCCAATCAAACCTCATCACTAAAGCCGGCAGATCCGGGCGGCGGGCCATCTCAAAAGTGTCATATCTCAACGTAAATAACAGGGTAAGTTTAACATATCTCTTTCTAAATTGCAACAGTTTATTGTTTTCATGAATTTTGTTTTTGCACATACAAGTAGTAAAATAACCTAATACGTCAATAACTTCATTTCGACCAAAAAGTGGTCGAAAAATCGTTTCATAAATAGTCGAAAAATGGAGGATTTCTACCAGGGCAAACTGCAGGCCAGAGCCCTAATAACCCAATGGCCCCATTTTATAAGTTAATAACTTTGAAATACCACGCTATTAGTCCGATGACGACCAAATTCAATAGCACTTGAAACACACATTAATTGTAATGTACTATTGAATTTGGTCGCGATCGGACTAATAGCGTGGTATTTTGAAGTTATTAGCTTATAAAATGGAGTCATTGGGTTATTAGGATTCTGACCTGCAGCTTGCCCTGGTAGAAATTGTGACGTGATAGGGTACAACAGGCTTCGGATTCGGATTCAGCGGCCCCAAAAACAGTTTGATCAGAGGTACATTTCACTTATTTTTTTTGCGGTGCTGTGTTATTGATTGAAAAATCTAGTCATCATCATTCGTCGGAGTCGAGCTCTACCAACAGATGCTTTGAGAATGGTCTATTTAGCTATTATTTATTTCTATCAGCCATATAGCATATGGAATAATACTATAGGGTAATTTCTCAACATCATATAGAGTATTCGGCATCCAAAGAACAGCCTTAAGGCAAAATATGGAGCCTCATATATATCGCTATTCATAAAATATAACATTTGTCCATTGCTAAGTCTATACACATTCCTAACACTGGTACAAATACATACATAAAAATTTAAATGAAGATCTGATCGTGAAATTTATTAATTTCATCATTTAATTTATACAATTAATGTTAATAAATTTAATAAGATGAACATCTCATTGTATAACTATTTGACACAAATTTTGTGATACTAATTTTAGGACCATGAGTATTACAGCGTTTTGAAACATTCTGAAACAATTGAATCTTTTTATGTTTTATAATCTCTACATATGATCAAGGCATTTCCTTAAAGTGTTATATATTTTCGGTCTTCCAGGTCTAGCCTAATTATTTGATCCTTAGTACGGTCCTGCGCTGTGCACGCTAAAAATAAGCCCGTCCGTACTCGTCTAGTCGCTATTATTGCATAGATAGCATATAATGTGCAAAACACGAGTTTAACAACCGCCGAAAATGCATTTCTCGGCCGGCGTGCCGCCTCCGCCTCCGTCTCTCTCGATAACGGGGGCGTCGACGCGCGCGCGAGAGAGACGGGCGATCGGGGGGTAGCGCGAGCGCCACAGCTGCATTTGACATTCGCATTTTGCAAAGTCAAATAGCGACGGCTTTAAACAAGGAGGGGAATAGAAAAATCCGTAATGGACTGCGGGTCCTAATATAATATCTTACTTTGGGCGTCATAGGCGGAGTAGATTTTTTTCACGTAAGGTACAAACGAAACTCATTTTCAACACGCTTTTAGCTTGATATGTATGTATGTAACATACCTTGTTTGCAGCTAAAATTTCGCCCACTTCTGATTGCCCTATCGGCTTGAAATTTTACACACTTGCCAATAGTTGATGACAATGCAATATTTTAAAATCAAAATAGTGTGATTTTATTCGACACAATGTATGGCTGAACTACAATTTTCTTCTTTATAAAGCTATCTTGGAATGCGTCACTTAACAGCTTGGATAATCCAGCGGTGGATAATCAAGTCCTGAGTTTAACTCCGCACTGAACCAAGTCAACTGGCGTAGACTTTCATAAAAATAAAAAAGTATTTTATCCTTTGTAGTGTATATAAAAGTTTTTTTATATAATATTTTTTAATCATTATCATAAGTTGTTCAGAAAATAACTGGTGTTTTATTTTATCACATCATTAAAGTGCCATTCATCGCTGACGTTAGCTTTCCAAGTACCAATGGTATAGAGACATCCAAAAAAAAACGGCTATGAACGAGAGAGATGGAAATAGCGGTCATGTCTAAGCTTTTTGGTTATGTCAAACTTTTGACAAGTGTCACAATTTGTAAAATAAACAATGGCTGTCATATGATGTGACAGTCTTGACAAGTAAATAAGGTTATAAATTCGATTGAGAATAGAAATACGTCTTTCTTTTCTCGGCCTACTTTGATGACGTTTTTTTTTGGATGTCTCTATATATGTCCGTCGCAGGCATAGAAGACGCAGAAGTTTTTGATACTATTATATTACCTTATTCTCTAGGATCACGTGTAAACTATGTTAATAGTAAAAGTTGTTTTTTC
Source organism: Aromia moschata (assembly GCA_029963805.1). Lineage (NCBI taxonomy): Eukaryota > Metazoa > Arthropoda > Insecta > Coleoptera > Cerambycidae > Aromia > Aromia moschata. The sequence continues at coordinate 229,084 of JAPWTK010000023.1, read as the reverse complement.
AGGAAATATGAATTATACTATAGTTTTATGAAAATATGAATGTTAAGTAAAATTAGTTCAATTACTTTTGGATGTCAAAGCCAGCGCATTATCAGTCCAAAGATATAACTAAATGTCAGTAAAATTTGTTTACAAAATACGAGCAATTCATCAAAATCTTATTTTTTTGGTTTCATTTTCATATCTCTGGACAACAATCCTTAGAAAGATAAATAACTGAAACCCAAGCATATACTTAATTGTATGGCATTGAAAACTGAAAACAAAAACTATGGGAAATACTTTTTTGTTTTCTTTTTAATTATTTTTTTTAGTGTGCTCTTGTCCTCCGAAAATTGCTAACGACTTTTGAACTAAATATTGTCATTTCTAGACCTTTTATGAAACAAAAACAGCATCTGCTTTTAGAGTACAGAAAGAATAAATAATTTTTATCAAAATTGATTTCAAAATCGATGGCTATCACTCTAATTAAAACTAAGCTACAATTTGAGAATATTAAAATCGTTCATTTGAGAAATATGTTTAAAAAGTTGATTACCAAATATTACTTGAATACTTAAATATCAATTTAGAAGTTTTGTACAAAAATTCAGATAGATCGTTTAATTATTTTCTAATTTTCATTTTATGATATGTAGGTCTGTTAGAAGAAGTTTTTCATCAATTACGTGCCAATGTTATCAAATGTGTAGTAACATTTTCAGATGATTTAGCTTAAAATCCCTTAAAAAAAAGAACTGAGATTCAGTCAACTACTATTTTTTCCAAGTAGCGCAAAAATGAAGGAGCAGAATTAGTATGGGAGTATCTGATGTTAAAACAACTGGAAAGTAAAAAAATGGTCATATTTGCTCGTGTACTAGGATGTGTAATGACAAGGCAAAGGAAAGTAATGACAAGGCAGTTAAACCATAACCACAGAATACGCTTCGAATCGATGAAATATACATGAAAACTTCCATACGTGAATTGTTGGAATGGTGGATAAACTTTCTAAGACAAAGATAGTGCGAAACACTACATAAAATAACACTCGCCCAGAATAGAAGATCTGGAGTCAAAATAGAAAGGCTGCCAATAGGACATTATTGACTAAATACACATCTAATTGCTCTGGCAGAAGAGGCAACATGTAGCTTCTGCTAGAAGAGTTCGTGTGATGTGTCAGTGTGAAGGATTGAGATAAAGGTTTACGTTGAATTAAAGACTGTTAGTTTATTTATTATTCATGTATGCTCGGTATTTTACTGTAAACATTCCCATTCTATGTATTTACATTTAACAAGGAGCCTTTATGTACGACGTGAATACTGAACATAAAAAAATATATTGAGTGACCCCATCTGCCCCCCTTACGATACGCCCCTGGCGATTTTTATTTGCCAGATAGATATAGCCCGACGTTCTTTTTTTCGCGCGTTGTGTTGCAATCGTGGCGATGCATCGCGCCGTGTGAACGATCTTTGCCTTACCAATAAATAAGAATTTGATAATTGTTTTTAAAGGTTTTTTTCGTACGGCAAATATTGGCTGTGGAGAGCCCTGTGTCGGTGTTTGCTCATGCATTTTAGACCGTCTGGGGCGATTTAAAGGCCTACTTACTGGCGCGTTTTTTTTATTCTTTCGTTAATTATTAGTGGGACGCTAACGATAATTGACCGCTGAGGCCGTTGCATTCTTGCGATGGTGCAACGCAACGCGTATGCGAGCGTATTATGCAACTCTTGCTCGGAGTCGTTTAAAGGGCATATACAGTATGTCCGCGGATGCGGTTTATGATTAGGTATAATGGACAAAACATTTCATTTTTCATCAAAAAATTCTTCATAAAAGCTTATAATTTGAAAAAAAGAAATACGTTTCACTATGAGCAAAACTAATTTTTGTACACAAGATGTCCGAAAAAAATAGTTTAAATTTTGCCACGAGGTAACTTGAGTAATCTTTATTTTTCGCCTGAAGGAAAAATTGTATTCAGCAAAAATTTGCTCTGAATTACCGCGCTCATCTAAATGTAAAATATTAACCTCTTCCTTAAAAATTAAATATTTAAGTACAATGAAAATGATGCAGCAAGAGTTTGCGTTGTACATATGTATGTATATTCTAGGTACTCCTTTTTTATTCTTCATAATATCAAGTACTGAATCAGTGCTTTGAGTTATTTAATTATATTAAGATCTATTAATAATTATATTATTAGTATATTACTATTTTAATTATACAGTCCATCCTACCCTATGTTAATTTTTACAGGCCAAGGACCCTTTAGCCGATGGCAATGAGTATTAATTTGATTTCACTGTATGTATGTACATATAACCATAATTTAACTATTCGATCCTTTGGCAGCTATTGAACTCAAGAAAATTTGGATGAAGTTCAAAGAAATTACTTCGATTCTTTTGTCACAAATTAAATGTTTATTTTTCATAACGTATGTACTTAAAGCTATGCATGGATTATTATTTTTATCAACATCCAGTATGATAATCGTTTTAGTTATTTAAAACTGTGTTTTCAGTATCAGATTTGTCATGCAGTAAACAATCTATTCATAGAAATTGTGATTTAATGTTTATCATTGTTTATAAAATAGCTAGTAGCACGAATATACATATGTATATATGCATGTATTTCTGTATAATATGCGGTGGCATGAACAAAGAAAAATTTATTGAAAATGAATAAAATAATAGTGCAATATGTGTATTAGGTGACTTGTAGGTGAGTTGTAAGCGAGTGCGACAAGTCAAAAAAAGGGTCACTTTATACACTTATTGCACTATTTTTTTCTTTTTCAAAAAAATAAATGTTGAAAATCCGAATAAAAACACGAGTTGTATACAATATTTCTTCTACAACCAAATGTTTTATGTAAAAAAATAAACATAACCTAAATTTGCTTTGAGGACTATTGCGTAAAAACATTTTTTTAGGTGCTAGTGCCCAAAGTACTTTTAGTTTTTTTTTATATGAAAATTCGAGTGTAGAAGAAAATGTTGCAATTTGTATGTAAAATTCATTTATTGACTGTCAACAATAATCTGCAATTATATTTTTATTAAAAATATGTTTCGAAGACTAACTTCAAATTTACCTTTGTGATTAGGTGTTAATATGACATATAAGTATGTCAAACAACTATTTAATATTAAGAAGGGTCCACATATGTATGTCACAAAATGTGAATGTCAATAATGACCTGTCTCCTGTAATTTTATTTACGATATATTCACTAAAACATATTGAATCTAAACAAATCTGTACCAATACATGATGAAACCAAAACAAATTGAGTATTGAATATACTTTAGTTCTGTATTTTTGTAAGAAATGCCCAGTCCTCATATACGTTTTATGGTCCTTTTCTTTATGCACTAAACGTGTGTCAAAAATTATTTACGCACTGGTGAGTAAAATTTTTGTAAGTTAAATTAAATTAAGTTTTACAATCTGTGAAGCGTGTATCAAGGTAGTACTTCAAGAGCGTTAGTAGATTTTTTATTGCTAGACAATTGTAATTTTAAATTTTTACTGAAACTACATGTTTTAATGAAATGTCTTTGTTACTCTTTTTACTCGTTTGAAATTGTGCTTTTTACTCCAGGGTTTTAGCTTTGTGCAGCTGGTTACTATACATACTATTAAGTTGCTTGTAACCACTGGAGTTTCCTGAAATTGCCCAAGCGCATTCACCATTCAAAAAAAAACTAAAAATTAAAAAAACCCTCAATTTAGTCGTTTTTTTTTTAATATGCTTTGACTATAAGTTAATAATGTAATTATAATAATTCTGGCATACTTTTCAAGGCTTTATTAATTTTAGCTTTCTTTTATTTATGATTTAATTTTAATTTGATGGAAGATTAAAGTATACTGTTGCTCTGTAAAATTATTACTTTACTCTATCCAGGCCGAAATATTATAAAAACACGTTATTAAAAAATTCCGGCATCGCTATGTTTGCAAAAGTCTCACAAGTGCCGGACTTTTCTAATTTACGAGCTTTGCATGAGTTTTACGACTAAAACAATTAAAATTATAACCCTTGCCTCGGTGGAAAACGCTTGGCGCACCTTTTGGCATAACTCGCTTTATGGGCTTATGAATGCTCTAACAGTAAATACACAATAAAAAATTAGTTTATATGCTTTATAGTGCTTAGCTTCGCGTATCAGATGCTAATCTGTTGTCTTATTTTGACGAAACGTTCCGTGCGAAGAATATGTACCATCTAGAAAGGACTATAAAGCGCGCTTTTTTTACTTTTTTACAACGTATTTGTCTGACGCTTAACATCGTATAAACAGCTACTGGTTACTTTTAAATAAACGAACAGTTTATTTAACTTGACCAATGTGTAGATAAGATGAGATGTTTGAAGTAGTATCTAAAAGAAAGTAGTTCAATTCCTGGCTGGATCCAATATTTTTTTCAGAATATATTCAACCAAATATACATTTAATACGTGTATATGTAGTTGCATATATTGCAGTATTAGTATTCAGTTTTTTTGCCACTGTTTAACATTTTTTTTTTATTTACCATTTTGTACACGGTAATTCTGCGCAACACCCTGTACACGCGCACGCGAAATACTAATCATTTCCACACCGGTTTTTCTTCTGTTGTCACGGCAATTGCCTCAATAAAACAAATTTGGAATATTTTCGAAGGAAACTCAACAATAATGGCCGACTTCCTCCCCTTTTGAGAACATTATATAATTCATCGTTCTCGGAGTCCGCTTCTTCTTTTTGTTTGCGAATTTGTTCGCAGTTACGCCAGAGCCGTTTTTTAAGACGCCCGTAGCAGTGGCGTCCCGGTAGGGCTTTTATATTATTAGTTTAACTAAATTAAATAATTTAACTAAAACAAGTATTAATTTTAACAATGTTTACAAGTGGGATATGTAGGTATATTGAGGTGCTTGTAAAATTTTCATTAATGACCTTAGTTGCCAGAAATCTGATGGATATGGTTACCAATTAATTCTCTATCAATGAGCGCACTGATTTTTCTAATAATTTGAGATATAATATAGTATGAAATAACAATAGTAATTTGTTTTTCAAAATTTTAGCAAGTACATACTCATAATTACTATCCTTTATTTTAGAATGATGTACAATGTAATACTAATTACCTACTTAGATTTGAGTTCTATGAAATTGCAAATATAGCAATTTAGCGGTTTAAGTTATCATTGACTTCTGAAAATGAATATGTGTTCGTTGTATCTAGTATCAATATAATTCCTGTTTGACCAATGTATCGACTATTGAAATCGTTGCAAAATAGCCGGTTTTCTAGACCTTACTGAATTTTTTTGCCAGATATTATAGAAAGTGTTTGATACTTGAGTCAGAAAGGACTGACTCTCAAGCAGTGGCGGTGCGTGATATTTCAGTTAGCCATATCTTGAAAACGACGCATGGGACCCACTTCACTTTTTAGGTGATGACTGTACACCTCTTACAGAAAGGATTTATAGTGAAAAAACCGTCAGCAAAGTTTGCGAAAAAATTTTCAAAAACACTGGAGCACTCCCTGGGTTCTCAGTAACGCTCTGTGGAATATTTGCAGTATATTTTTTTTTCATAATCTAGAAACAAATATAAGGAGACGTTTTTCCATTTGTTACAAAATATTTTTGTTTCAAAAAGTTATGGCCATTTTAATTTTGGGAAACAAAATGTTCCTATAAAATTAAAATTAAAATGGCCATAACTTTTTTGAAAAAAAAAATATTTTGCAACAAATCGAAAAACGTCTCCTTATATTTGTTTCTAGATTATGAAAAAAAATATACTGCAAATATCCCACAGAGCGTTACTGAGAACCCAATCCTTTCTGTAAGAGGTGTATAGTCATCACCTAAAAAGTGAAGTGGGTCCCATGCGTCGTTTTCAAGATATGGCTAACTGAAATATCACGCACCGCCACTGCTCTCAAGTAGTGAATTTCCCCGATTACTAGCTTATAAGTAAGATAAGAATTTTATATGTGAAAATTTGGAACATTTGAAGCATTGGTATAGAGGTCTATGGCATAGAGCGAGTCTTTCCATTCGTTATATCCCCTATAAGTGTTGTTCAAATCCTGGTGGGGCAGTGGATTTTTAGTTGACTCGATTGCTCCTACCATGATTTGATATGCAACCACTGATACATCTGTGTAGTGTGGGTGCAAAGATTCCAATCCAACCGCGTTTGCTCTAGATTTTGTAATGTCCTGACTTTTCACAGGAATTAATCATAAGTAGTTTTCAGAGCGTCATGGTGAATAATAATAATAACAATACATATCCCTTCCCCTCACAGATAGAGTGGTCATCTGTACACTGAATATTGATTATTATTATTATTATTTACATACTTCATGAGTGCATCGAAGATCAAACCGTCACTGGCCACGATAATTTCCAAAATAAAAGAGGACGATGGATGGTTGTTAGTTGTTACGCCACTACGAAAAATAAACCAGCTGGAACGCTGCGCGAGAGACGGAGGCAAGAAGAAAGAGACGGTGAGAAGGGGGGAGGGGGCTTGCTGGTCGTTTTGCCGAAAAGTTGTCCATAACATAACGACCCTTGGCGTTTGAGGCGGTGTCGTTGCCCTCCGAAAATAGCATCTTGTTTCAAATAATTAAACACTTATTATTTGCTTGCGACACAGCAATGCCTTTCTCGAAGTCAGGGGCGTCGTATCCTCTCAAGGGTATAGGTGGATACGCACTAGTTAAAATTTCTCATTGATTTTTTTTTAAATTTTCCATGATATTTCCATTTTCCGGTGAATTTTTCAGTTTGGAAAATTTTACGTAATTTAAATTTATAAACCGCCATTATAAAGGGTTCAGCCCTTTGTTGTACATATTGTAGGTACGACATATGAACCTATAAAATCAAAATTGGAAAAATATGAAAACTGAGATAATTTATGATTGTATTGAATGAGCAAGTCGAAGAATTTGCTTTTTTTGATAGCCAGGGAATTGTCCACAAAGAGTTTGTGCCAAACGGTAAATCAAGACTTTTACAGAGAGGTCTTTGAAAAATTTCATGCTTCAAACTTCATGGAAAAGGGTCATGAACAACTGGATGTTGCATCGCGATAAAGCGCCTTGTCACACAGTAAACGAGTTTTTAGTCAGTAAAAAAATTCCGGTGACTCCTCAACCTCCTCATTCGCCTGACTTGAGTCCTTGTGACTTTTTTCTCTTCCCGAGATTGAAAAATAACTTCATGGGACATCATTTTGGGTCCATACAAAACATTCAAACATGTAACCGACCAGCTGAAGGCTATTCCAGTATATGAATTCTAGCACTGCTATGAGGAATGAAAGAACCGTCTCCAGCGCTGTGTTGCTTCCCAAGGAAGTTATTTTGAAGGAGACAGTACTGAATTGTAATTCTATTCGACTAAAAAAAGTTTTAAAAAATCAGTCTCATTACTTAATTTACACACCTCGTATGTCCTTGATTCATTAATATTTAATTCAGACTCAAAGCTAATTTTTAAAAAATATCTAAAACAAGCTTTCATTTTTGAAACTATGTTTACATTTACCTAAATATAGAAGTACAAATATGTATACAATAGATATGACATCGAAAGAGGGTTCGGAAAATTTTCCCTTTCGTAATTTTTTGAAATATAACGTCACTAGAGACACTATACCAATAAAAATAAAGCCGTTCTAAACACACTAAATTTTAGAACTTTCACCAAATAAAATGGCCTTAAAATTTAACTTATTACACTTGTAATGCGTCTCTTGAAAAGCGTTGCCTTGTGCTTAGGGTCTTAGTATTTTAATATTTTTCATTGCATTTACTTGAAATTCTTCCATGACGAAATAAAATTTTAAATTGTGTTATTTTATCTATGTTATTTTGTCACTGATCATAAACAAAATTTAACATAAACAAAAAGGAAAAAATGTCATTTAAAACCACTGCAAATGGGAACACCACCAGAAATGAATGCAACATATGTATTTCCAAAGAGACAATCTTTCATCTGCTGAAAAAAAAGAAAACGGTATTCGCGTATTCATTTAAAAGTTTACCAACATTCGAAGCAGTTACCACGAAACTTTCGTCTCCCATTGCATCGGAGTTGGCGCGCTTTAACAATAATGACCGTTGTCTCCATTGTTCGCGCCATTCCCAGGGCAACCTGCGTCGATTCCTCTCGCAGAAACATTCCTCGCACCGCCGATGCACAGAACTCTCTCGAATTAAGGTCAAGACCTGCGGCCGGCCGTTCCTGCGATCGAAATCGATTGGTCGAGGCGGCGGTCCAGTTGGAAATCGTTAAGTAATTAAACAAACACGCGTTTCTGTGTTTCACGTAACGTTATTTTAAAAAAGCAATTGGGAATAAGTACAGCGTGGAAATTCAGTGGGATACACAGAGAAAACAGTTTATTTGAATCTAATAGATACACGCCAAAAATAAGTGCCATTTGCAGTAGAACACTATGTAGTAGTAAAAGCCCATGACGTCATAGTTCGCCTGTAACCTCAAAAAATTATGTACCAAAAAATTACGTCACTTTTACCAGATTATAAGGTTGAATCGAATTAAGACAGTTTGTGCTTTTTTGTCATAGGATATAATTTAAGCGTCAACAAAAACTAATTTTAGAAGGAACCCAATAATCTTTTAACTCCATACCCCTAAACCCAATAACATAATAGCCCAGAGATATCCATGTATGAAATAAAAAACCACGTATCTTGGGAGTTCATAAGACATCCTCAATCCCAACCATAGCCCTGAGGGTCTGAGAGTCAGATTCCTCAACTCAACAACTCAAAATTGGCTGGAAGTCAATGATATAATAGCTCGATAGAATTAGAAACGACATATCAGAGGTTTTTAACAACGGCAAACCCAATAACCCCATAACCTGTGAGCAAAGGGTCTAAAATCCAATGAACCTTGACCCCATTTCTTCAACCCTAGTCATATATACTAATAACTCTGGGGATCAAATCACCCCAGAAAATCCCCAGCTGCATCTATATGCACGTAGCTTTATAAACCGAATTCATTTGAATTTACTGCAGACTATAACCCCATAGTGCTGGATTGAATTCAAGCACCGCAGACTCTGTAACACATTTACTCTAAATCCTCAAACATGGATCAGTAGTTCCACTTCTTCACTTTCTTAATGTATTCCACAGGATTGGAGTTATTAGGTTGACGGTTTATTGGATTTGAAAACCTTTGCTCACGGATCTTCAGGCTGCGGGGTTAGTGGTTTTGACCTTGAAAACCTCGTAGATACGTCGATTCTACGGTGTATATTGAGTTACGGGATTAAATTTTAAAATAAGGTTAAGTAATTAGAAATTACGAACATTTTAACATTGAAACAGCTCCACATCTAAAAAAAACTAAAAAAAAAACATGAAAATGCCTTGTCGTGTACAGTGTGTACCAGTTATAATTCTCCTTTCATAACATAACCATTTTTTAAGATAGGTAGTTGAAGTTTTCAAAAACCTTGTAAAATTAAATGAACATCCTCAGATACTAACAGAATATCAACTTGATTAAATTAAAAAAAAAACTACGAAAACCACATATATGTATTTTAATTATTTTAAACAGAGCATCTTATATTAAATGGAGAACTTGTATTTTTGAATATTCGAAATATCTAAAAAAAATAGTTGAGTTATAAGAGTTATGAATTACAACGCGGACACACTGTACGCCGCAGGTCGGGTATTTAAATTGCTTCAGCGTTTGGAGAGTTCTTCCTAAAGACAAACAGTAACGGAATTACCCAATTTATCCGACATTTCATTTCCACATCGTATATTTATTTCGTCTATGCTGTGCGTATGTACATGTGTGCGCAATGTAACGAACGAGAGCGCTACCAAACGATATGGCCTTGGCGCATTTGGTGACCTCAATTCGAAGCGTTGCACTTTTCGGGGCTTCGGTCCTCGACTGCTGCACGTCACTTCTATTTTTTCACTCGGTGCAGCGTACAGGGCGGCCCAACAAAATGGAAACTTTAATACTCCGTTGTAGACTGCAATAAAATATGCGGAATTCCAGGTTAGGACGTCAATTTGCATTATTTAATTACGTAAATCAAACGTCCCTAAACAGTATTTTGCTACACGTGTTAAGAACGACTGAACACAGACTTCCCGGGAGTCCCGCTCCCCCAATATTCACTTTTGCCGCCGCGGAATATGGGATGGCCAAATGGCAAATTATATAGGCCGCCGCACGTACGTTGCAGGTGTGAAGTTGAAGGTGTTTATTATTTATTCGGCTTTAGTTCTTTCGCTGTTGTGATCGTCGCGGTACGGAACCAATAAATAGCCATATTAAGCGAAACGGCTTTCTTATTAATTATGTCGCGGATTCCGTTCGCATATAAATTGCAAAATATAATAAAAAACTTTGAGGAATTTAAAACAGATGGAATATTCATACGTTGTCTACCGTGTAATAGGCGATATGCTTTTAAAGGCGAAGGGGATGCAAAAAGACATATTAATTCGAAAAAACATCAAGATAATGTACGGGGTGAAGTCAATACTGACGAGTTCTTATATGACTTGTGTTCTATGTTGTGTACGTGTGGATTGTCGTGGAGACTAGTAGATGTAGTCGACGGAGAGACTAGCGTGTTTTAGAAATGTTGAAAATAATTTAAAAAGGGACATACAAAAGGACAAGCTATAGGTAAAATGCCTCCGTAACCAACATAATTTAAATTTCAAAAAAATAAATAAATTTTGACTGCTTGAACTGTAAGATGGTTAAATTTTTTGAATTTGATGGTCTGGGTTCAAAGTCGATAAACTCTTTTCATTTGTTAATATGTTTTTTATTTGGGTTCGCTGAAAGAGGGAATACGATAAAAATAGGCTTTTTAATTGAAAAAACATTTCAAAACAAATATTTCAGTACAAAATTGTTGAAAATGTTCAGCAACGCATTGTCAATAAAATTGTAACATACTTGACAATTCAGTAAGTTTATAAACCTAAAATTAAGAACAGAAATACGTATTTTTTTTGCTCTGCCAACTTTGATAGCGTGTTTTTTTGAATAGATCGTTTTCGATAGAATTCATTGTCCTTCTTTCGTCCATTGTCCTTCAACTTTTAGTTCTGAATTACCTAGAACTCTACCAACAACGTTTTACATTGCTGTATAAACACTGTTTTTAGGAGTATTCGTAGAACCTTTTCAAACTGGTTTGGTTTAGAACTTTGACCTTGATAGTTTGAAAGCTGTCAAACGTCAGATTGCAGAACAGAAATTTTACGCCTGACCTATCGAAGCCATATGTGTATGTGTGACTTGGTAAAGCCTACTTCGAGGTCTTTGTTAAAGGCACGTTACATTGTTGTCATTAAACGACGAAACGTCTCAAATTTTACAATTGAATGTTCTACCCCTTCCACCTAGTCGATTTTTTACATTTTACATTTATATTCAGTATTAATAAAACGTTAGGTTGATACATACATTCATAGAGCTTTATTATTTTCACTTTAATTAATTTATCAGTATTTATAAGTTTTAGTGCCTTTTTTTGAGAAGTTTTTTAAAAATTTGTCAAATAGCAAATGTATCGTTGTTAAGTAAAAAAAAAACACACACACATGCACACATCGAAGATATAATCTTGTTAATGTTCCCTGTGAATGCCAAAAAAAATAAACAAACACAGTGTTGTTGCTGAAGCAAGGAAGAATCGCCTGATAAAGTTTTTTATTTGTCAACATAAAATATCTTTTGTCAATTTTATGTACTTATCTTTGTACCTGTGGTCAGTGAATCCCAGTCTTTAATCATTTCTTCTTTATACATAGTTAAATAGGTACCTTCGGAAATTCTTTTTAAGCGCCCACTCTGTACATCTGAGCCAGACAGAGACGGCGCTATAGCAACGGATGCTCGAAAAAGTGCATCGGGATACGCCTAAATCGCTCTCTGTTTGCTCTACTCATTAATTTTATTTTGTTATTCGTTATTTCGATAGTCGAACGCGGGGGGATGGGGGGAAGTGCGGGGGCGCCCTAGTACGCGAGGTCACCGTCGAATATCCAGTTTTCGGTATATGGAACATCGAATAATTACCCCTACATTAGCCTGACGAAATGAGGTATCTGGTATCTTTCGACCATAGCTGGCGTATTGCGATATTTCAAAGATTGCCTTCACCTGCCATTTTCGCTTTAATTTCTCGTTATATTAAGTGAAGTTTAATAGAGCAGAGTGGGGTGAGAGCTCTCATCACCACCCAGTCAATGAGGTTTGCTTAACTTTTTTGCTTGGAAAATATATATTTCCCAGATGCAGAATATAATCTAATGCAGAATTTAATCAGGAAGAAATATTGAAACGGTATGTCTGGTAACTTTTTTTCGAATAAGCTGACATAAACAAACTTTTAACAGCTTGAGCTATAATCAATATGGTGTAATGCTTAACCCTTGAAAGATAGTAGTGAGTAAATATTACAAAGGGGAAGCATCCGTTGATTTTCCTTAGATCCAAGGAGGCTGGCTCTAAACCGCATTTCAGAAAACTTTTTTTGTATGGCGGTGCAGTGGCGGTGCGTGATATTTCAATTAGCCATATCTTGAAAACGACGCATGGGACCCACTTCACTTTTTAGGTGATGACTATACACCTCTTACATTTATAGTGAAAAAATCGTCAGCAAAGTTTGCGAAAACATTTTCAAAAACACTGGAGCACTCCCTGGGTTCTTAGTAACGCTCTGTGGGATATTTGCAGTATATTTTTTTTCATAATCTAGAAACAAATATAAGGAGACGTTTTTCGATTTGTTGCAAAATATTTTTTTCAAAAAGTTATGGCCATTTTAATTTTAATTTTATAGGAACATTTTGTTTCCCAAAATTAAAATGGCCATATCTTTTTGAACAAAAATATTTTGTAACAAATCGAAAAACGTCTCCTTATATTTGTTTCTAGATCATGAAAAAAAATATACTGCAAATATTCCACAGAGCGTTACTGAGAACCCAGGGAGTGCTCCAGTGTTTTTTGAAAATTTTTTCGCAAACTTTGCTGACGGTTTTTTCACTATAAATCCTTTCTGTAAGAGGTGTACAGTCATCACCTAAAAAAGTGAAGTGGGTCCCATGCGTCGTTTTCAAGATATGGCTAACTGAAATATCACGCACTGCCACTGTGGCGGTGTAGTTAATTCAATTGAAAAATATTTAAAACTATCAGTGCCTCAAGGCCGCATCAGGATGCCGGATAAGATGCTGGATCACATAGTCAGATGGCCACCTTCAAACCAAACAATTTTTGTTAAAGTCATTTTTGGATTGGCGGTTTTTCTCCAAAGTTATTCATGTGGATGTTTTAAAATGGGACACCTGGTATTTAAAAAAAAATGTTGGATATAAAAGTTCTAAAATTTTTTCTTAAACTCGATCAGCGTTATTGATAAGAACTTTGAGTACTTGAAACTTGAAAAATCGAGTGCTTCAAGTACTATAAGTGTAACAATTTCTTCCCTATAAGAAAAGTGGGTCAATTATTCTCCATTGATTTTTAATTAACCTCCATTGATAGCACACCAAACACCTACTTTCTTCTGTTGAAGCCCTTCTTGCTTCGAGACCAAAAAATCGAATGGTTTCTCAGAACTTGCTCATATTCTGCGAATTCTTTGTCTCATAGCTAGGGTCTGGAAAGTTTGCCATAACGCATGTTAAATTGCGTTTCACTATCCAGCGCTTCCACAACGGGACCGGCGTACTACCACGCACACGCGAGTCCCGGCGCGTTGCCAGCAACGGCCAGTGCCGTACGAATGCACGGGCAACATATGATTTACAAGACGATTAAAAAAATACGGTTTATACTTTCATAATCATAGAGTTTTATAGTGCCGACATACATTTTATGGACACCGTTATGGCACACATTTCTGGACACTACTCATAACCATTGATTGTAATATTAAGCAATACTTCGTCAGTGAAGAACATTTTGGTTAGGGCGTTTTCGCCAAGATTATTTAAGAACCACTGACAACACTGTTCTACGTGGGTAAACGATTTGTTGATAGAAACAAGTGTGTTTTTTGACAGTACTGTAGGTATCAATATACACACCGGTTAGCATATCATACATAAAAAAACTGCATATATTACTACTATATTAAATATACAACTTACTCCAAAATGTATATTTTGACTTTTTTGTCTTTTGTGCAAAAATTGCAGGTAAACAAGATGAGAAATATCAAAACAATCACTCTGAACTGACATTTTGGTTGAATACGTGGTTCCAGATGTTCCCAATTGTATTTTAAATCAATTATTTTATATATGCGAAATTTTGAATGTTTAAACCATAAAACGTATGTATTTCTGTGGTCATTTTCACCAAATTTTATTCCTCATTATGCGGCAAAATTCGAAACAATCGCGAATAAATTGCTGGGTGTTCCAGGGGATAAATTATGCCCAATTTTCGTCTAATTAAATAGTTTTTGGTCTTTTTCAAGAGAGACAGTTGCGCGCAGGACGTCCTTTGGAATTTATACGCACTTAATTGCTTCCTTTTGATAACAGCGGTGCTTATGTAACGCCTAAAAGGCAGAGGCGTATGTGTGGGTTAACTTTCAGAGAAAAAAGTTGAGATGAGACTACGGTTATTAGGACTGTTTAAAAGAAATAAAACGATTTAAATTTCATATTTCCGCATGACTAATAGAACCTATTTAATAGGAGTTCCACAGGGATATATTTCAGGCCTACTTTTTGATCAAAATTATATTTAAGTTCTCCCTGTTGCATGACGTAACGTTGGCCTATAATGTTGAAAACCAACGGTATTTATTTCAAACACGATGACACATAAACAACATAATTTTTGCAAGCAGATTTGTTTAGCTCCGACTATTCTTGTTTTTATGCTTTGAATAGATACTATTTATGTCTATTACAAATAAAACAGTTATATTTACGTCCATAAACAACAATGGAAAAAACCCGAAAACTAGTTCAGTTGGTCAAGAAGATTATTTATTGCGTTCCAGAAGTTTGAATATTTGTCTACTACTTAGAAATCGTTTGTTTTGAGGTTTTATACCGTAGCAACTAATAAATAGTTTATTTTCGTACATGTTTACGTATGAAATTATTAAAAATAGCGGTAGAATGTAATATGCAGGCGTATTTAATTCTGCCGTTTTCGGACAATGGAACCTACCAGTATGCAAATTGAATGGAATTTAAATCTCGCAGTATCTATTTAAAGTATTTCTCGCATAGAAATGTTTAATCAAATATTAATTACTTAATTTTATTTTTCATGTCCTATTTTGCAACTGTTTTTTTTTACAAAATTTTACTACATCCAATATCTCTTGATCATAATCTCTGGATGATAAAGGCTTATCAATCATTGTACAGTATATAATAATAATTGTTTTATTGGTTTTAATCTGTTTATATGTATGTATACAATATTTGACGATTCTGTACAGCATTTATCTGATACACGTACAGATATTTAACTTGTATGACAAATGCACAACCAGATAGTCGTCATATTTCATCAAAACTTTTTCGAAAGAATTCTCAGTTGGAGTCATAGCTCGGGCGGCTACCTCAGGGAGAATACACAAAGTTTCCAATAGGGCAAGTGCTGTGACTTTTTGACTTACACTCCTTTAGCTCCACATTCCAGATAATGGCATCTATTTTTTTCATCTCTCACCTAAACTAAGAAGCTCCAAGCTCCAGCTATGTTCTTTCCATCCATCTGCAGGCTATCGTTAGAGCTATTTATCCTGGAAATTGGGATAATGGTTGTCAGTCTTTATCGACACGTAGCACAATCTGAGGTAAACAGAATTCATCCATTCTGCTCTCATTGCATCGTTTTCCTACATCAATTTAAATGATCCTATTGGGATGGCAACACAGCAAAGCTTTATATCAAGTAATATTCTATTAAGTACTCTTGGTAACCATACGGTTCCAACAAAAGACATAGATAACTCATCATTTTCTTATGCGAATGTAGGATACCTGAAATGTTTTTGACATTGATGGACCTATTTTTTTAGACAATCTCATTCATGTTCCCACCATTTTCGATGGAGCATTTTTCATTCTATACTTGTTTTCCGTAATCGTATAGTTTCCAAGTTTGTTTAATCACCGCAATGGACAAATCTGTGTTCAGTCTTATTCCCCACTGATGGTGCACTGTTTTTAACTCCAGCGTATTTAGGTAGTTCAAGTATCCTGCCGATTACTTCGCGACTTCGTATTTTACTAGGAACAAAACGTGCATTAACCCAAGGCAACCGATTTGTTTCGCGTTTTTTTTTTTAGCCAAGGCATCCCGGGTGGAAAAAAAATCCTTTCGTAGGAACGGATTTACGTAGACGTCGAGGCAAACGTCCAAGGTCCTAGACACGATCTGGAGGGTGAATACGGCGAATGCCGCTGGACTTCTCTCGAGTTGCACGGGTCCTTAGGATGCGACGATTACCGATCAGACCTCTGACATTTCAATAACTGTATTTATTGCCCGATCTGGGCTCTGTGGAAACGTCGAAAATTCTATAATTGGTTATACATAAACTGTACGCTTATTACGGTTTGAAAGTCCTATTAAGTTACCAGCGTCTGTTTTTGGGCGGGTTATTCACAACTTCTGTCAGTTTAGGGAGGATGACAAATGACTCAAAATGAAACTTCAAAAATAATTTCAAAAGATGTCTGCCACATTATAAAATCTTGAAAACAGCTTGCTGAATATTTACGAAACATTATTTTCATAAACACCAGGTAAATATTATAAATAAAAACTTTGTCTAAGTGTCAAGATCTGTTAAACTTACAGAAACTAGAATTTTTCCTTTTTCTTGAAGATTTTCTGGTAAAAGAGACAATTTTGGATATTTTTTTTTGTTATAATAGCGTTCTAGGTCTAGGTCCACTTACTAGAATAGTGGATCCCATGTTTCCTTAAAAAGTACAAGAATTTAAAAATTCGACTAGCCACCTCTACCTACTTCACCTTAATACGTACCTGTTAGGGTTTGTGATTTCTCTACTCTAGTTATAAAATAGTTACATTGTTTATCAGATGTCGAATCCCAGGGAATTTTTCAGATAATGTAAGAAAGGTGAACTAATTAAGTAAAACTAAGTTATTTTTATGCATTCAATGTACTTTTATATGCATTCAAAATTTTTACAGAACTTAGTCGCCACCAACTCTAAATATTTTCTTAAAACCATTTATTGAGGGATTGCTCAATATATGTGTACAACAGCTGCTTATAACTGTACTTGTATTTGATTCTGTTTACAGTGTTTACGAACTCCATCTAATCCTAATTTCGAATTAGTTGGACCAAAAGTTTCAGGGCTAGTTCGACTATTATAAACTAAACTTTTCATGCTTATAAATTCTCATTTTTCTTAATGTTGCAGCTATTACAACATTTCAGAAACAAAATAGGGGGCGTTCAAGTATTACGTAACGTAATTTTTGAATATTTTTGAACCTCCCCCCCCTATGTAACGCGCCGTAACGTTTTTCTGTACCCCCCTCCCCCTCCCTAATCGTTACGTTACAACCAAGTGACCATTTTTACCTAAGTCACAATTATGTTGCGCAAAGGACCGGAAAGTCGCTAAATACCTTTGTTTTGTTTTAATCGCATTTGCGGTAATAATAAATAAAACAAGAGATTTCTAACTCGCAATAGATGCGTATGTTGTTTATTTTATTTATTCATATTGTTATTTGATAAACAATGACACATAATGCAATAAGCATTTGCTTATGTTTAAGATATGTTAAAATGGGCTCTAATTTGTCCTAATAAACTTTTACTACTAATCTTACATTTAATTACGCCGTTTTCCTGACTTGGCCCTGTCCTTACATACATTTTTGCCTTCATCCACCATTTTTATTCTCATGCATTCTCCTTTTTTTTAATAATAAACTGACTGACTGACTACAGTAATGTGCTTCTGCGTAAACACTAACGAATACTGACAACGAAAACAAAATAAAAATGACGTACAATACAATCGAAGGATTCCCCGTAAAACATAAACGAAAAGGGTTGCCAACTTGGGAGATTTTAATTCCCTAGTTTTTTATACAAATTAAAAAAAACATGTTACGTAACGCGTTGTTTGAACCCCCCTCCCGCCCCTGTAACGCATCGTAACGTTTTACAAGACTTTATAACTGTACTTGTATTTGATTCTGTTTACAGTGTTTACGAACTCCATCTAATCCTAATTTCGAATTAGTTGGACCAAAAGTTTCAGGGCTAAAAAAGATTTGTTAAATATATCGCTATATTTTAATGTGACGCCTATGTAGGTATTTATTTTATGTTCTACTTTCCTATAAAATGGCAATTAATATCTCAATACCGTTCAAGGTGCGCTATTACACTGTTTCTATCTCATATACTTTTATCTAATTTATTTAATTTAAAACAATTGGTCCAATTCTACTATTCGATTTGGAACTTTAGCACCCTATTTTCGAGAAAAGGAACGGCAATTTACCGCCACCGAGTCCAATTTTGGTCCAATCAATTTTTTTTTCCTCTCAATTTTATCATCTTCGCCCCCCTAGGGCGACGAGCCGTCGCTGGCCGAGCTGCAGCGTAATCGCCGGGCCGGGCCGATGCAATTCACGAATGCACTTTGGGCAGCAGGCCGCGCGGGTCCTTGGCCGGCCATTCACTCCCAAATTCTGCGAGCCGCCGGTGCGGTTCCTGCTCTCCGCCCGGTCCTTGGCCCTTGGGAGCGTCGGCCCCAAGGGCCGGAGCGGGACCAGCGGCCGGAAACGCGCTCCACGACAGAAAGAAACGCATCGTTCATCTTCGTCCGCGTCTTTTTTTCCGTTGCACTCGCATATGCGCGTCATCTCGTTGTCGATCGTCGTTATCAATCGATAGATGGATTTATCGATTTTTCCCTGAGACAGGTCTAATCATTAGGGTGATTTTTTTTCAACTATTTTTTATTTTTTCAGTCCCCACTTGAAATTTTGTGGTATATGTCGAAAAAGAAAATCCCTGAAAGTTACAGCCCTTAATATTAATTTTAAGTACTTTCCCAAAGCGTGAAAAAGATTTTCCATTTAAAATACACGTAATTCGATTTTTTTTTTTCAAATTTCTATAACTCAGTCGCATTTTATGCTCGCACATTAGTCTCGATTTACTCAGAATAAAACACTCTACAAAAGTACCCATTGCAGGGAAAATGTAACTTGTACTGGTGACTTGGTACGAGTCGCTGAAGTTAATTTTTACCCAAAATTCTCGTTTTTTTGCTGTTATGTCCGAAATTATTAATTTTACCAAAAAAAGTAAATGAAAAATTTGTTGGAAATTTAATTTACTACAAAAAAGGGCCTATAGACGAAATTTCTGAGATTACTATTTCTTGAGATATTAGACTATAACTTAGGAGTAGTAGTACAAAAATTTCAAACGTTTGCTTCGATAAACCGTAAAAATTTTGTACTACTCATAAGTTAAAGTCTAATATCTCAAGAACTGTTAATCTCAGAAATTTGGTCTATAGGACTTTTTTGTAGTAAATTAAATTTCCAACAAATTTTTCATTTACATTTTTTTGGTAAAATTAATAATTTCGGAGATAATAGCAAAATAACGACAATTTTGGGTAAAAATTAACTTCAGCGACCCCTACCAACTCACCAGTACAAGTTACATTTTCGCTGCAATGGGCACTTTTGTAAAATGTTTTATTCGAGTAAATCGAGACCAAGACCAATGTCATAACATAAAATGCGACTGAGTTATAGAAATTTGAAAAAAAAAATCGATTTACGTGTATTTTAAATGGAAAATCTTTTCACGTTTTTGGGAAAATACTTAAAATTAATATTAAGGGCTGTAACTTTCAGGGATTTTTTTTTCGACATTCCACAAAAATTTCAAGTGGGGGCTGAAAAAATAAAAAAATAGTTGAAAAAATCACCCTACTAATCATATTATCTTCCTTCCACACGAATGGAATGGACGTTAATAAAATTTTAAGACAATGTTATGGTCAAAATAGACCTGACATGAAAAGTTTAAGCGGAAACAATTTGTGTATATCTGCTTGTTGGACTGTTACCTTTTTTGTGTAAGCGATAACTCCAAAACGCTTTAAGTCAACTGGACACCAATATCAAATTATACGCTTATACCAAATTTCGTTGAAATTGGTTGATTTTCAAAAAATTCGGCCACGATATTGGATTTTTGACCGCCATATTGGATTCGCCATGTTTGATTTTGTCAACCTACCACACCAGCTTTTTAGGGGCATCCATCAGCTACAATTTGAGCCAAAAAGGACCCGATCGGTTGCAAATTTTTATTATTACAAGCTTTTTTTGCTGGTCACTCGATTTTTCTCCTGCTCCCGGCCGCCATATTGGAGCCGCTATATTGAATTTTTCAAAGGCGCACTCGGCATTTGAAAGTAGATGCTCCAAGCTTTAAAATGAGCCCTTGGTCGATTTTTTTTGGTTGCTTCAAATTTTGGTCGTAGCTCTGATCCGGTTGACGCGGATTGTCTTATATATATTTTTCATTTGTCCTGACCTACCTTACTATATATAATTGATCATGCTGAAACCGAATCCGATGTTCAAAAAACTCCATCATGCCAGTTTTTTTCTAACATGAAGAAATAGTCTAGAAATGATAGAAAACATCAAAATAAAAACCTAAAAAAACTTCATACCCATAACCCCCAAACCCCATAATACCAAAATCCAATAACCCCATAAACTTATAACCCAGTGCGAAAGAGGCTTATGAACGGTTAAACGATTAACCCTGTGACCCTCTGAGGTCGGGGTATTTCTCGTTACAAAACCTACATTCTGCCGAACCCAGGAACAATGACGTGGACGAGGCAGGCTTCTATTCTATTTGGCGTCCGGTACTCTTATAGTAAAAGGTGCTTTATTTTTGTGAATACCCTTGCCTCTCACACCAGTAACAAAAGTTGAATAAACAAATAAATTAATTAATAAGAATGAATGATGTGACCACATAGTTCTATCCATCGTTTCTTGTCCGCTTGTGATTACGCACTTATTTTTCTTCGATCGATCTACGAAGTGAACGCCACTTACGATTCGCCCTGTCTATTTCTACATATCGTTTCAAATTCCAGCAATAGTTCGCCATCATATTTATACTCATGTTTCTTGGTAGCGAGCAAGCACTATGATATATCTCTGATCGTTATATCGACAATAAGTCATTTTCTCATTAGGTTATGGGGTTATGGAGTTATACTGTTATTGAAATTTGGGTAGTTGGGTTATGGGGTTATGTAGTGTGATTGGGTTTTTGTTGTGATGTTGTTGAATTTTATCATGTTTAGCCAATTTTTTGAGGTTAGAAAAAAACGTGATGGGGTTATTTGGACATCGGATTCGGTTTCAGCATGGTCGATTACATATAAGTAAGTTCTTATGGAGTAGGGTAAGGTTTTGCGGAGCTGTGTTATGGGTTCCCATTAAATATTAAATTATTGGTTGTATTTGGGGACCAAGTTGCGAAAAAAAATTGATTTCCGCAAAATACTCTTTATATAACCTCTTATGTAATTTTATAGAGTCGTAGGTAGAGTAGTAGATGATTCCAAAAAGATTTGAATTGAAAAACAGACTACTATTTAAAAAAAAGGCAGATGGATGTCGTAGCTAAAAAAAAAAAGAAGAAATGAAAAAATGAAAATCGCCAGAGCTTTCTCTCTCTGATCGTTCTCGGAACAACAATGTCATTTTATCATTAGGTTATGGGGATATGGAGTTATATGATAATTGTGTTTTGGGTTGTCGGGTTATGGGGTTATGGAGTGTGATTGGGTTTTTGTTTTGATGCTGTTACGTTTTATTATTTTTAGCCAATTTTTTCAAAGGAAAACTTGACGCGATGGGGTGATCTGGACATCGGATTCGGTTTCAGCATGGTCGATTACATATAGTAAGGTCGGTCAGGTCTCAGGAAAAATATTTTCGATTTTTTTTTTTGTGGAGCTGTCTTATGGGTTGCCATTAAATATTAAATTATTGGTTGTATTTGGTTACTTACCAAATTAACCAAGTTGCGAAAAAAACTTAATTTCCGCGAAAAAGGGGTAAAACGATATTAGCAATATTTCAGATTTTTGCCGTACCCTGTATATTCTAGAATTTTGAGTGCATTTTAAGTATCCGATGAATACTTCCAACACAGGGATGAACTATAATTTCCTACGTCATGACTTACTTATTATAGACATCCAAAAAAAAACGTCATCAAAGTTGTCCGAGAAAAAAAAGACGTATTTCTCTTCTTAATCTAATTTATAACCTTGTTTACTTGTCAAGACTGTCACATCATATGACAGCCATTGTTTATTTTACAAATTGTGACAGTCACTTGTCAAAAGTTTGACATAACCGAAAAGCTTAGACATGACCGCTATTTCCATATATCTCGTTCATAGCCAGAGTTGATGACGTTTTGTTTTTGGATGTCTATATAATAATTTCCTTAGAATGTTTGGAATTACTTTTCCAACGAAATAAAAAAAGTTGAGGTTCCGAAAAATGATTTTTTTTTTATATATTTTATGGGTACGGTTTAAAAATACACGCATAAATATTGTTTTAGAAAAAAATGCAAGATAGGGGACACCTATTTCAGCTGTTCTGTTTACCGGGTCTATTTTTACTATGTTCACACATTGCAACCGTTAATATCTACTGTGCACGCACATCGCCACACTACTCACGAGGACTATTTACTCTGCTTTTACGCAAAACCCTAAATTAAAAAAATAGCGTGACGATTGGGCCAAATGGCGTGCCGATTCGACCTTTCAATTTTATTTGCGCTTACAACCGAATAATAATGGATTCCGCATTTCGCATAGAAAAAAAACGCGCAATAAAAACGAAAATAATGGAATAAAATGGAACAAAAATCGTCTGTGACCTTAATATCGCGGCTTTGTACGCTTTTTTTGTATTCGTTCGTTTGCAATGCAGTCGTTTGACTTAATTATGCTATGGCCTTGTTAAGTTTAATACAAGTGATTAGTACAGGGAGATACGGATGTTTCAGTAATGGAAAGCCTAAGTACGGAATCTCGTAGATTTTTTAGTGTCAAATGTATTTGTATAAAATATTTATTATGATTATCATTTTTTCCTTTTGTCTGCTTCATTATAAAGTTATGTTGAACAATTTTAATCTGTAACATAATAAAAGATTTGGAGAAATTATTTCAGTTAATTTAATCAGCTTGGAATACACATAGATGTAACTATTGCATTATATGGAACGGAAAACAGAAAGAAATCTGTGGTGCCCTGGAATCAGTTAATTCAATCAATATATTTTTCAAATTTCTGTTTGTTTTTTGAAAGATGTTCATTGAGTTTGTAGAAGGTACCTCAAATTATTGATCTCTTTCATTCAATCAAATTGAATGAAAATTAAACTTATAAACTTTGGTTTATTTATGTTTAAAATAACTCCCACTGGAATTATTAATTCGATAGGACATCATGATTCTATTTTAAGTTACATACATATATAAACTGAAATTTTGGCACAAAAAAATAATTGGAAAACATACTACGCTTGACCAACATAAATAAAATTGTTCAAAATCTCCCGTAGTGTATTTGTGATGAATTGAAACAAATAATTAACAAAATTATTAGAATGGCATTATTATAATGTTGGTATCTACTTTTTTGTGCCACCCTATATCTGCACTGCACTTCTAGTACATTCGCAACAGCAAAGAATTTCGTTTTTGCCTATTTTTGTCTGGCGCTGAATGCCATTTAAACAACATATTGATCAAATAATTGTTTGTTTCTCATTTTCCGCAAGTTTTATTGTGGCTTTAATGAAATATATCAATGACGGGTTATCGCCTAGAATCTTTAAAATGTCTGCGCTTTTTAAGGCGCATATTTCTGTTAAATTAAGCAGTAAATGTACTCTCAGTTAATTTATTTTTAATCATTTTAATATTTTTGATTTATTAAAGTTGAACTTGCACTCTAGCTGCTAGTATTTAAATATTTGTTATAAGCTTCACACATGATACGTTGATGATTCAGGTATTTTTCTATTACACATTACTCATGGTATTCTTCTTGGACTAATTTTAGAAATATCTTAGTTGTACTGGCTACAATTATCGACTGAATCAAAATGTCTTATTGATATGCAAGTTGCAGGTTTCCATTCAGTTATTTCATATTCTAGAGTATTTTAGGTACCTATCAGAATTTTGTTAAAAAAATGCGGCAAATAAAATACTGAGAGGAAAAAAAAATATTAAGAAAATACGTATTTCTTAAATCATTAAATATAATATGGTCTTTTTAAAATAAACGACTTAATAATGGGCAAAGTTGATCAATTTTGATTCTCTTTTTTTTTCAAGTTTCTCTATTTTCAAAAACTCTACATTTTTATCCGAATATATAGCGTTCTTGACGTTAAGCTGAACCTATCGTGCTTACATGGTAAAACAATTAACCATAGAGTCTTATTACACCAAACGTTATTAATTTTGTTTTATAGATTTATAATATTCTTCTTTTTTTTGTATCTTGAAAACCATTCATTTTACAGATAGCCAATGGTGATTGAAGTAACTTTAAAATAATAATCATACCGTTTATAATAATGAAGTACTCACGTCCGGCATATCCAGAAGTGTCAATTTTGGGTGGGTAGAGCATCCCTGAGAACTGTATACAAATTTTCAGCCCCATATTATTTGTAGTTCTCCCAAAATTTAATTTAATATGCCACCATATGCCGTTTAATGGGCTACTCCCGTCAAACATCTTGTGTATAGGACTTATTAAATGCAGTGATGTCCATATTTCTACTTTGGTTTGATACAGAGAACAATTTTTTACACTTGCTGAAACCAGATGATAATTTTAGTTGGTTCCAATTATTTCCTGAAGATGTCAGATTCGTTTTCGAAACGCCTTACTATTCCGATGTACAAAAAAAAAAAACTAGTCCCTCCGGTCCTACTACAGAATACAGATAAATTATTTGAATCTGTTCAGTAACTTCAGTACACAGGGAGCTAAGGGACACAATGTTCCTCTCTCCTTCTTGAGAGTAAATACACAGATTTGTGTATACAACTGTACTAACAATTTTTATTCATTTGCGATACCTGAATCCTGAACGCAATTTAGTCAGGGCATTCTAGATCGTCTAATGTCGGGACTTGAACTCAGTCAATAGGTTTCAATTTTTTTTTTTACTGACTGACGAAGAACACTCCGAGATAACGTTTCAAATATTCCAATGCGAAATTGGAACGAAGGGCGTTTGTCGACGAAAGCCTCGCATTTATTAGCGCAGTCAGAGAATGGGGTATCTCCTGGAAGGCTGTTATTAGAGATGTTTACATATTAAATGAAAAGAAACAATGAAATGTTTATTATATAAGGGGGATTGGCTACAAAGAAAGCACAGACCGTGTGACAACATTTTAACGAATAACATACAGGGTGTTTCTAAAACAGGTGGTCAAGAAACAGAACCAAAGATCTTTTCCTTTAGGTTCGACTAAATATTTGTTTTGTGAAATATTCTAATAAATGGGACCTATTTAAAGTTAAACGTCAAGTTGAAATTAAAACAGATAGGTAATTAAATAAGATAGGTAACTAAAAAATATGTATACCTACAGAATGTCCGGAAATTACATTTAAATATATCAGAGGGTGATTCCTTAAGTAAAAATAAGAAAAAAATTCCTATATGGACACGTATCTCTAGCTATTGAAGGTAGGCCCTTTTACACTTATTGAAAAATCAATCGAAACAACTCAAAACAAAACTGCAAATTAAGTTGACAGATCTGTCACGGACACTGTGGGGGTTGCTCTTTGTTTTTTACAGCCTACGCAATTTTTGACTTAAAGGAATTAAACTCGATGCATGGTTTAGCAAAACCCGGTTTTTCTCGAAAATGGTGCATCATTCTAAAATAATGATGCACCTCATAAAATACGTTCAAAAACCTATTCGCAAAGTAACATTTTTCGCTTTAGGCTGACCACAGTCCTTCCCACAATTAAGGTACACAGTTTTTGATATCACCAGTAGATTCAGCATACCAAAAAATTTCCCCGTATGCAATTTTTAGTAAATTTACTTCAACCGGTTACTGAAATTATTGAAAAATGCCCTTTTTTCTTATTTTGAGAAATTACCCACCGAAATTTCTAAACGTTTTTATGGACACCCAGTATAGTCGGGTAATTAGTATAGCTCTGTATAGTGTGTTCAATTAAAAAAATAACCATTTTTTAATAAAAAAAAAATTGTCAGGGAAAAAGGTAGAGTAACGTTTAATTTAACGCTTTATCTATGAAGCATGGACCTAAATACTCTAGATATATTTACAAAAGTCATTGGAGGAAACCTAATAACCAATATTTAACATAACATGACATTTTTAAAATTTGCGTAATATATCACACCACAGAAATTGACATTCTCCCTCTAGGAAACGTTACAATTATATCACAGGAAGAGTACACATGGAAAAGACGCAGGACACACAATCGAACACTGTGACACGTGTCAATTGCCACAGGCGGGATTCGAACCTGTGCGGATACTAATTTTCGGAGTAATCGCCATCTCCCACCTGGCATTTTACCCACTGAGCTATCGTCACAGTCAAATACACTAATATTAATTATAATTCATAGTAATATGTTAATCAGTATCTTTTAATATTTCCTAATTTTTAGACAAAATGGATTGCATCTAAAGATTTGCCACTTATTGAGGAATCAAATGAAATACTGTAAACTATAAAATAACATATAAAGAAAATAACATTATTCTGAATTGATAAAAACATACATGTAGGCAAAAAAAATCTAATAATAAATTTATTCTTTACAATGTTCCACTCTTTCACATTTTATTTGCTCAAATGTTGCCATCTTGCAAACAAGAAAATAAACGAAAAGTACAAACCACAATTTTCTTTTATCGATTGTGGGTGGTTACCGGAACAATTGCCTTAACTCAACTGGTTCTAGAAACTTCTCAAATGCCCGGCGAACGTAAAGTAATTTCGTACATTTTAACTAAGAAGAGAAAGAAAAATTAAATTAAACTTAGAAATTAGAAAAAAAAATCAGCAACCATAATAAAATAAAGAAAACAGACAAAATTCAAAAACACACTATCCTAATTATATTCTAAATAGTTCGCTTGTTTTTTCATCCGCGAAAGCTGCGAAGCTGTGCAATTCCTCGAGGGAAATTCTGTTGGTGTATCAGCGCTTCCGTAACGCAAAGCGTTATTTAGGCAATAAAAAAAGCGTTTCGTATATGAAAATGCGTTGGCTAGCCGAGATGTTTTTTGTTCCAGATTAGATTGCCGACTAGGTGGCCTTCCATGCAAATGAATGTTGCAGGAGCTCGTTTCACTGGAAAGTTCGGAAGCAGAAGAAGAATACTAATGAAAATTATGTAAAATAATGAGCCGAGGGGCGAGGAAGCGCGCCTTGTCAACGAAATGTATCTGCGTAAGTATTAATTTCAGGATTTTTTTAGTGGGTAATTTAATTCTAGATTTGATGTTGTGTTAGGATTAAAAAAAATAACTTAACCATTTTGGACTTAAGCTTTTTTTATGTACATTTAGTTATAGAGTGTTTTAGGGTTTTCATTTTAATAGTGAGCAGCAAAAATTTAATAAAAACCATAAATTCAATGTCTTAAAAATAGTACTAATTATTTTCTCGCGCTATGACCACCGCGCCAATTGTAAGATTAAAATTGTTATGTTTCCTAAATGAAGGTATAAGAAATAGTATAAAAGAACCGTGTATAAGAAGTAAAAATTTAATTTTTATTCTTTTATGTTTTTTTGAAAGTTCATTTAAAACTTCGCCACATGTTAATGGTACCTCTGGATGAATATTCATTAATGCTAGACCATTGAGGCGATTTGTACTAGTCGTATTCCGGAGATATGTTTTAAGCCGTTTTAAAGTTGAAAATGATCGCTCAGCTGAACAAGTTGAAACTGGCAACGTGGCAAAAATTTTCAATAACGTTTTTATATTAGGATATATATATGTAAAAAAAACTGGACGTTTTCCACGAAACACCGAACTACTACACTTTTAGTAGTAGTTCGGTAGAAGATTAAAACTCGTTTTAATCTCCTCCTGAAGATGCCAACTTGGTTGGTGAAACCCGCGTCGAGAAAAGTGTAGTGTTCGATGTTTCGTGGAAAACGTCCAGTTTTTTGTTTCTACGCCGAAGGTTCCAGTACCCACTCCAGGATATATGTGTTGATCACACGAAATGTAAGTATCGATGGCATTTCTGGATTTCAAGCGATCTGCTAGACATCTTCTTCTCCACAACTTGAACTCTGCTACTAGAACAGTCTCTAGTGTCATAAGTTGCAAGAATAGTGTCAATGTTTATTAATCGGTCGATGTTATGCGACATCGATACGACATCTGAACTATCTAGTACTAACACGGATTGGATAACAATAATTATATTCGCCTAATGAAAATTGAAATTTATAATTTAGAATATAATGAAAATAAAATCAGCTGATAGTGCTGAATTCATTTCGTTTTCAGTAAAATCAAAACACAAATTTACAATTCCTCCGGGGGGGGGGGGGGCAAATTGCCCCCCTTGCCCCCCCCGCCCCGGTACGCCACTGACACATTTAGTTGTACAGTATGTTGGGGTTTTCATTTTAATAGCTGCATGAAAGACGAGCAGCAAAAAGATAATAAAAACAATAAATTCAACGTCTTAAAAATCGTACTAATTATATCTCGTGCTATGACCACCGTGCCGCTTGTGATGTAGTTCCTAAGCAACGAATAAATGCACAGGACCGGACTTAAATAGTCTTATACTTGTATTCCAGTGATTGAGAAACTTTTAGTTACTTTTGTCTGTCGATTAATTTTAACAGGTGGCATCCTTAGTTCAACCAACCATAACGTTAGTATTATTGTTTCTGTTCTGTCGTTTGGTACAGGTATAGTAAGTTTTGTTAGGTAATTTTCTTATATAAACATTTTTGTTTTGTTAGATTCAATTCCTCATTTAATTACTTGCGAATTGCGTAGCAAAATATACTTTTAACGAACTGTCATAAAGTTTGGTTTTATTTGTAAATAATGTATAGTGGACACTAAAACTAACCTATTTACAAAAGTGTTTCTAACAAAAGCTTTTTTAATAACTGATTTATAAACAAATAGAGACATAAAAAGGTCTGGAGCCAATACTGTCCAATGGAAGCAATATTGTGCGCAGAATTTTTAAGATCATAAAATCAAAGGGAAATTTGCAAATTAAATCGTTGCGTGAGATCGAAACAGGGCCGGCCTCCACACTGTGGAAATAGGTAGGAGTTGAGATATATTTAAATTTTTAATTGCAGACTAGTTAACTCTTTAGAATTTGACACTTTATATATCAGTCACCTAAAATGTCTGTTTATTCTAACACCCTCCTTTTTTTCCCTTAATTTTCATCGAAATTTTAATCGAAAAATTCACCTGGTATATGTTTGTTTTTGCGGATTTGTCGAAGTTTTTGCGAAAATTCAATCGGGTTTGAATGGAAAGACGCTCTCTATAGTACATAGAGCGTCTTTTCATTATCGCACAGTTAAATTTTGGAAACTGCTGGCCTCCAAAGCCCACTAAAGTTGTTGCTGAGCATAATCGGATTGGAAAGCAATGCATCGATGCACATAGCGCAACTCGACGAAAAGCAATGCCGGCGTGGGGATGGAATCAAAAGGTCCGCGTCATGCGAATGCGCGGGCTTTTTCCTCTCCACGAAAAATTACCCTGCGGCCGCGAACAGGGTTGCCAGATAAATTCCTAAAAATCCTTACCAAAGTTCTAGACGATCTTAAACGTTCTGACCAAAGATCATTATTTTTCACTAACAACCTCCTATAATACATATTTTTCATCTCATCCAGTTGTTATATGTATATATGTCACTATTTGATAAGTTAATAAAATTATTTTCAAGAAAAGTTAAAACAAACTTTTAACTTTGTTAAAGACATTTAATATAACGTTACTTTCACTGTTTACATAAAAAAAAAGAACCAGAAAAACTGGGTGCGTACATTTTTTTTTTAATACGATGACAAATTTCAACGTATCGATCAAACAACAAAATGATATTTCCCAAATATTGCTTAATTTGACTTAAGGCATTTTTTCACAGTAATATAAAATATACAAGTATGGAAAACGTTCACTTTGAGATAGTAGACAACAACTGAAACAGCAGATTCCATATGGAAGAAAATAGATCACGCTTTGGCTAGTCTATGATTTTTACACTTGGGTGACCGTTTTTTCGATTAAATATGTAAAATTTCCAACCCTCTATATAATAATGCATTTTCACTAAAGTAAATGGTCCATGACAAAAGTATGTATAATGATAATGAAGGGTTATGGGAAAAGTAATTGTTTCAAGTAATAATTATGGGTTCACTTTTTTTATGATATACAAGTTCACTTTATTTATAATATAAATATACACAAAACGTTTACTTTATTTATGATATACAAGGTAGCAAAATTCTTTATGACAGTGTTAATACTATAATCTCAATTTTTAGGAAAAAAAACTGTGTTTTCGTATATTTCGAAGAAAATTTAAAGATGGCTCGCTTTTCATTTTTCCAATCCAAATTTCTTTAGAATGTGGGAAAATTTGAAGACGTGGCAACCCTGATCGCAGCCGAAATGCGAGTGCTTGACCGAGAAATGCATAGGCGGAACAGCGTGACAGGTCTCAAAATCTCACGTGGTTCTCAACGGGCATGAAGAAATTTTGGCGTTATAGTGCCCTTTTCCGCGGGGATCAGATAACCAAGGGGATTCGTTGATTATAGATCGAAATCTTATGTTGTATTGTAGATCGTAACCGTAATGTTTCGTAATTTTTATTCTGCGGCTTTTACGCTTTTGTAGGGAAATTAGAGGATAATACATTTTTAAGGTAATTTACAGAAGAAAAGAAAAAAATAACACGAAAATAAACCGTTGCGTTTACGGAAGCCAAATAAAAATACTTTTGTAACTGTGAACACTGATTTGGGTTAGTAAAGGTCAAAATATGATATACCTAAGTTGAGTACGCATAGTCTACGCAGCGTGTATAGTCCTTCTATTTTTAATTGAAAATGATAAATACCCCTGGGGAACAAAAAAAGCGGTGCAACTTTATGATTCCATGGGCGTGCATATATCTTTTTTATAAATTCGAAAATTGTGAAATAATTTTTTTTCATTCAAATCAATATAGGAGATTAAAATTAGCCTGCATACAAAACTCTTAATATTTGTGATATAATTTGCTGTAAATAATGCTCATTTAGCCAGACAATCTCTAAAAATTGTCTGTTAATAAACCTAGCTGAAATACACGTCAATGGCGTCTTAAAGAAGTAGAATTCCTAAAGTCGTAAATCATTTTAACGACGTCGTAAAAATTGTATGGCACAGTGGACCGAATAAGTATTTATAGAGTATTAGTACAAAGCAATCCAATAGTATATTGGATCGGCATTCGCTCGCGGATCGCGGCATCGCGTTGCCGGCTCTTCAAAATTTTCTTAAGTATAGTAATATACATAAAGTTGTTTTAATTTATAATTATTTTTTTCCAGCAATTTTAAATGCTTTATTTTAATGCTAACTAATAAATTTATATCTATGTATTTTTTTAAAAATATTTCCAAACTAGCTTTCTAAGAACGTCACGAACTAACAGTTTACTGAAGTATGAAGTATACTTGTATAGTGAGCTTAGCAATTTTAGAAAATATATCTGACAACCTTGCTTTTTTTCTACCTATTTTCAATTTAGAATGGAAATACAATAGAACTATTCAAAACAAACCTCAATTTTCCAAACACGATTTTTCAAAACTCAAAAGTAAAAAACTGCCTTACTATTTTCGAAAATAGCATTCATCCAGTCCTACCTTTTTAAATAAAAGGTAAAATCAAATCACAGTAGAAAAACAATATTTTTTCACTTCTTTAATGAATAATTTATTCCTAGCGTTTTCTTATCGTAAACGGTTTTGTAAATCCTAACGTGGATTTGTATCGTGACTGATGGCAAGTAATGTTTTTCCGCCTCTTGTTTAAATTTAAGGCAGGACCAGATAGATGCTATTTTTGATATTATGGGTTTTTCATTTTTGTGTTTGTAGAAAAATATTTAAAAAAATGAATTGTTCTGAATGCTGTTAAAAACTATTACTTAACTTAAGAATCACCCTGTATATCTAGAAAAAAAATGCTATAATTTATTATTAGGATAAACCACTCAATTGTTAATATACTAGTTAAATATTTTTTTCGATTTATTTATTTTCTTCAATAAAACTTTTTTTACAATTTCCTACAAAATGTAAAAAAAGAACCAATATTTACATATGTATATCGAATTATAAGTTTTGAATATTTTTGAATAACTAATGAACATCTCGTTCTGCATCATCAGAAAGTTCATTTATGTATATCACGGACGTTTTCATACTTTATTCCCTTTTTTTCTTCGAGAAAAAAATAAAACATTAACAAATTCGCTTTCATTTGAAGAAAATCGTTTCTAGAAAACTTTCTAGTAACCTACATAACGATATCAGAATTCTTGATCTAACTTTAACAGGCAGTGTAACAAAAAAAATGAAATGAAATTTTTTCATCATCTAGGGACCATCTAAATAACGTGCATTTTTCAGATAACAATGATAAGTTTCGATAATAATCGGCTGTGATATTTTTTAATAATCTTTATCTTAATTAATATTATATTTGTTGATAAAAGATAACAAGCTTTGAATATTTAGATATTTTCAGTTATATACCTTTACCACTTTATGCAGCCATCAATACACCTCGGAGAACTAGAAGTTGCCTATATATGAAGCTGTGTTTATAAGAAACCTAGGCTTTTAGAAAATAGACTTCAATTTTTTTCCTGTACTTTTTAAATGTTTTTTTACACGTTTATAGAGATCGATAAATATCATTTTCCTAATATATTTATCTTGATTTACGTAGACACCTTATAAAAGCAACGTAAATGAAAATAATGATTATACGCTGTAAAAATAAAGTGGTAAGAATCCCCTAAACGCTCCCTTGGGTCCCATTTGCTTACCTTGTCAGTGAGAAGATGAGAATGTAGGGGTCTGGCGATTGATTCTGAGGTTCCCTCTCTGTGCAGTATCCCGTCGTACTGTTTGTTGCCTTTGTGCCGCCTGTACTTTTTCCACAGAAGCCTTTAAAAAAAAAAGTAATTAGTATCACTACCTACGCGAATTTTTAGAGGTCTTACAATACATCTTACATCATTTAAAATCCATAATTCTATGTAGTTTCTTATTCACAGATTTAAACGTATAATCGCAATCAATGCAAAACATATTTTATGATTATTACTGTCTCATCTTTATTCTTGTGAGAAATCAATTTTGTAGTTATAACATGTAGGTTGCGGTAATCATCAAAAACCCATACTTTGGATGTATTCATATATTAATATTGGATAATTCATATATAATCCATCAATATTTCTCAAGATAGGTATAATAAGTAGAACTTGTAGGTTAATAATAGATTCCAGGACCGGGCTTCACGCGACTGGAATATTGTCATATTTGCTACATTTATAATATATCTTCATATATATGTTCAACTCCTATATATGTATATTTACATTAGACTGTATCAAAAAAATCGACTATTTTTTTTAAATTACTCTGAAAATATTGTTCATGATGTTGAAAAAATGAGCCTGTGAAAATATCAGCTCTTAATTTTAATATTAAGAGGTGACTCATCGCGATTTTCCATTTCCCATTTAATTAACATTTATTTTCAAGCTTTGGAATTTTGTAACTCTTCAACTGATTATCAGACTGATAATACGAAGACTTGTAATACGATATTCTTGTAAGGAATTGAACGCACTACAAAAAACGTCTCTTATAATTTTTTGATAAATCTAGTCTTTCAAAAAGTTATTTAAGGTTAAAGTTGGACTCACCAGAATTTTTGAGGTATTTTCACTTTTTTGGTGAATCTGTCAAACTAATTGCAAAATGTTTGCCTTAAATTATCTTTTTCAGAGTCTTTTTGAAATTCAGAGAGTATCCTCAGTCCATTTGATCGGTAGTTTTGTCCAAAAATCCTTGATTTAGACGCTTTTCTATGAACTTTTTTCTATGAACTATGATATGAACTTTTTTTAAATATTAATTTTTATTAGCAAACTTGATATTTCTTATCTATAATTTTCTTTTCTACATTAATTATATTTAAATCTAAGTTAAAAATCATAATTATAAATTGTTTTGGTTAAACATATTTTTTTTAAACTATTCTATTATTGAAATACAATCTCAACAAAATTGATCTCATAATATTCAGTATGAATATAAAAGCGTCTAAATCAAGGGTTTTTGTACAAAACTACTGATCAAATTTACTGAGGATACCCTCAGAATTTCAAAAAGACTGAAAAAGATAATTTAAGGCAAAAATTTTGCAATTAGTTTGATAGATTCACCAAAAAAGTGAAAATACCTCAAAATTTCTGGTGAGTACAACTTTAATCTTAAATAACTTTTGAAAGACTAGATTTATCAAAAAATTATGAGAGACGTTTTTTGTAGTGCGTTCAATTCCCTACAAGAATATGTCTTCGTCTTATCAGTCTCATAAACGGTTGAAGTTACAAATTTCCAAATATTGAAAATAAATATTTCCTATGTTAATTAAATGAGTCACCTCTTAATATTAAAATTAAGAGCTGATATTTTCACAGGCTCATTTTTTCGACATCCTGAACAATATTTTCAGAGTAATTTTTGAAAAAAAATAGTCGATTTCTTTGATACAGTCTAATGTACATGTACAATCGTAGTTCAATCAAATAACGCCATTATTTGATTCCAGAATATAACTGCTCTGTTCTGCGCCACACTTCAATCAAAGTCGAGTCGCGAAAGCGAACATATTTATACTTGTTTATTTAATATTATTTACGCTGCGGTGGTCGATGTATCATCATTCGTGTGCACGAAACGTCGAATAAATTTGTAAAAACGTCGGGACAGCGTCCGTCACTTGTTACGATGGAGCGTTGAATAAACAATTTTTCGGAACTGACCTCTAATGGCAGTGAACTTCGTTGTGCCATGTGCAATAGTGTACACGTAAAAACAGCTGTTTTTTAGCACGTTGCTACATTCAAACGTAAAGCTCATGTAAGTAGTGGTGTGAGTGCACCAGACAGACAGAGACAATTTAACTTGGATTTAGAGTATATGACGGTAGCGTGTAACATGCCATTTGTCCAGAAATTTGTCCAGAACGCTGTGAGTGGAAAGTAAAGTGGTTAGTCTGCCTGCAGAAACAACTCAGACGATTGTAGCATCACTGTGTGAGGACATCGGGTCTTTGTGAAAAAAATCGGAACTGTGGAATTTAATATTAGTAGCATAAAATATCATTTTAGAGTTTGGAATATGTTACAAAAAATATTTTTAGAAGCAAGCGCAGAAAAAAATAAATCTCAGGAGTATCTATTACTTTAATTATACCTTAAGGGCATTAAGTTAGCTGAACTTGGAAAAACTGCTTAGGTAAAATGTAACTATGTAGGTAACCACTGATTTAAATTCTCACCTATAAAAACCGCGCTTAAGGGCTCATAAATTACCCTTGATGGCAAGCAGAAGGCGTTATATTTTATCACGCCCTATTTACATCCGTCTCGTAGCCAAAGTAATTTTCCCTTTAAGAAATTAAAAGAGGAAAATGCGTTCTCTCCGAATAAATTAAATTTATACGGAGTTTAAATTTATGGCTCTGGGTTCCGTAAATGAAAATAAAGCGAGCACACGTCCAAATCCAAGAAAAGAGTTCGTCAAAATCGGCAAGAAAGACAAAAAAAAGACTAAGAAAGGTTTTCTTGGCTGAATAGCTTTTGAATTGAACATTAAAAAAATATATAGTTTTAATCAAGGGAGTGTAGTTTTAGTAAGTGGATGGTTTATAGATAGTATAGTTTAAGTAAGTGGATAAGATGTTAAGACATGTGTATTTTAATAAAATACTATAAAAAAATCGCTATAAAACATGGTTTATGTTCCAATATTAAAGAAAATAGTTTCTGGTTCAATGAACAAGCTAGATTTTTCTAATTTTGAAGTTCAGTTTCGAGTATTATTAAAACATGATCACAAAGTAAATTTATTTAACTGCATTGTTTTTTAATAAATATTTTTGCTCCGAACTAAAGCGCTTGATGCTATTACTGATATGAAAAAAAGTCAGGTGTATATTTGGCGGAGTGGCTTGCATTGAACAGACTATCTCTGAATATTAGCAAAACTGTGTTCTTAACGTTTGGTAATTATGTTGATAGCGTGCCAAAAAAAAATGAAATTAAAGTGCACATTAATGGAAATTACGTAAAGAGAGCTGACTATTGTAAATACCTGGGGGTAATGTTTGATTTGATTTCAACATGCGATGGAACATGCACATTGAATATATTATAAAGAAAACTAAGTATTTAATTTTCATATTCCGAAAACTAGCAAAAATTATGCAGACCAATACATTGAGAATGATTTACCATGCTCTATTTCACAGCGTCTTTAGTTATGGCATAGTAGCATGGGGAGGTGTGTACAAAAATCATGCTAACTTATTACAACATTTGCAAACTCATTTATTGAAGATAATTAACAAGAATAACTTCAGTTTTGAAAAAAAGCCTCTAAATTTAATACAAACTTTTACATTCGAATCATTATACTATCACTACACCGATCTCAAGAATCAATTTATAAATAGTGAAAGCGTTAAATAGCAATAGTGAAAGCAAAAATAAAAAAGCTGTAAGTAAAAAGAACAGCTATTATGTTGCAATAGAAACCTTCAATTAACTGCCATCTGAATTGAAAATTTTAGATAAGGATAAACGTACCACTAAGACTAGCCTCAAAAAATGGATTGTTGCCAATATTAAATATTGATTGTGTGTTTGTATCATTCCTACTCACTAATACATAATCCGCGCCAATCATAATAAAATTGATTGTAACACTAGTTATAGATAGCGATCTCGCTATATTCTCACAAGTTTGTTGCGCTAGTTGAAATGATTTATTTCAGTTTTATAATTTTATAATTTTACATTCTACTCTCCAATAGTCTTAAGTTTTCTCTATATATATATATTTTATACGCCAAACCCAAGCACAGGCAATGTTATTTGCCTCTTTGGGATTTCATCCTATGTATGATCTTATTGGCTCAATAAAATACAAATTTAATTACATTTTCGTTACATGTTGGAACGACACATACATAAAAATGACTTAAAAATAGTATATAAAAACATAAAACTAATACATAAGAAAGTGTTTCGGAAAATAATACATATTATTAGCTTTATACCTTTTATGGAAAAGAAACGGAGTATCAGAAAATGTTCTATTACACACGTGGGATTTTTTTAAAGGCCAGCTTTTGGCCTTTTTGAATCGAAAAAATTTCACCAAATGGACCATGTCAAATTTTATCCCCCACATATTTTTTATTTTTATCGTTTCAAAGGTTTTGAAGAAAACGATTTCAGTTCTCCGATTTTCTATTATCCACATATGTATTATACATATGTATATCTTCGTTACATTATCTAATAGTTAAACGCTGGTATATTACTAAATTAAGAAGTACTATACAAAAAGCTATTCTTATGAAAATGAATGAATCTGGTGCAGAGGCACTTCATCCATGGTTATCCCGCTACACCCTTTGATGAAAAACATTCGTAAAAAAAGTACTCTCTTATATTTGACATAAATTCATAACCAAGTATGATTTAAAATGAGCAGTAGGCTATATGTATTATGAATCCTCTATATACATTTTTTTAAGAAAGAGTGACCCTTTTCTGTGTCTATCATACTGACCTTATCCCGAATGCTGTGACGAGGATCGCCGTCAGGGGGATTAACGTCGCGATGCAAGCCAAAAACACCGTCTGAATATCGTTCAGTCCTGAAAAGATTAAACAAAAATAAAGGCCTCACTGAATTATGATGAATTCAATAATACGTATTTTTCAGTTCAGAAGTTTTAAATAAATTTTTATAAAATTTATAAGCTCAAAAAAATTATTATATACTGAATATTTCTCTTGTTTACCTGGATTAAGCGAGTTATGATACATATTAGAAAGTAAAAGCCCTTATCGTGTGTATATTTTGTAAATGGATACGAGGTTGAAAGCTTGAAAACTAAACAAACAATTTGGAACTAGTAGAGGGTTGTCTATTGAACGTAAGCACTAGCTAGAGAAATACTGTTTGAAATCGAATATAATACTTTTTGACAGTTTTCTTTAAAAATGTTACATTTTATACATAATTTACATCAAAATATGTCTTTCGTCTACTAATTGCTTAATTAGGTTTTAAAATCACTATTGTGATTGTTTATCATAGTACAAAATGAGATTCATAATAAGTAACAAGATCAAAAATCAATTACTTCTGCTTTTTGTTAATCATACATTATTATCAGCAAAAAAAATATTGTTGCCTCGAGTACACTGAACATGTAAATACAATAAAATGCGTACAGTAGGCCTTCAATTTATAATAGACATAACAAATCCCACAGAAACACCACAAATCGCCATTTCAAAAACAGGTAGACTTAAGGATAAGCGAATGGACAGGTCCGTACTCTAAATTTACTATATCATTAACCGGAAAATTATCAAAACACTGACTACACTATATAAAACACAAACCAGATGCCACCAGTAAATATGTCACCATACTATGTTACATGTTACAACACAATATCTGCTCTCTCGACCGCACTCCCGAGTTCACCTCTGCATTATGCTAGTCTTGACTGCTCTCGACCTAAGCTACTCGCGGTAGGTGTTTCTTGCGTCTTTTAACGCTGCTTTCCGCATGCAAGTAGGGTAAACTAGGGTATTGTCTAAATACAATATCCGTCAGTTGGAATTATGCATTTTGCTCAATTTACCCCTCACGTACTACGCTGCGGTAAATAATGGGTTTGCATGATTTGGTTCGATGGCATGTTTTTTTTGTCTACTAGAAGTTAACTACTCCTTGTGTAGGTTGTTTAATATTTTTGGTTTAATGATCAAGTCATCCAAGTTAGTATGTCGTTAGTATGTAATAACTTCATTTTCACCATGAACATGTTTGTTTTCAGTAGAGATGAAATTCATAGAAAGTTGAAGCACTATAATTTTAAGAGTTGTTTCAATGTAAAACTTATTTCTTACATCAAATTATAAACAGATTTATTCTTGTAATGACCGATTCCACAGACTAATGAGCATATTTAAGAATAATTTTACTGTGTTGAAAAACGTTATTATGTACATCGAATAATTAATAAATACATTCATTCAATTAATTAATTAGGTTCAAGTACATATTTTGGTTACAATAGTTTTCATCTTCAGCTTAAAAATCGTTGAGCAAAAATAATTGAGCTCGTCGTTATTCGCCATAAAAAAGACCGTATCGGCTTTGTGCTTTGTCAGAAAAATGCGACTGTGATACGTAAGTAACGCCCTCTAGTGTGTGGTTTATTAACTGAATGAAAGGTACGTTCCTTAACGGAAAAAAAATGAAAATAAAGAGTTTAATTCACAATGAGAATAAATTAATTTTCTTGATTATAATAGTGGAATATACAGTATAACAATACATTTGAATATAATAAATACCATTTATAATAATACGAGCAGTATTTCTTTTAGCTTGTTCGCATTTGAAGTAACAATCTTGGCAATATATGTGTTAAAGTTGGAAATCCTGCTATAACAACTAATCCCACTTCTGACATGTACCGGTACTAAATTCCGCTCGTATTGACTGGTAATCGCCCCCGCGAAATGTTTATTTCTTTGGACGTCGAAGTTTCGCAGCGTTCCTGTGTAACGTTGCGAATTATTGGGGTAGTTCGGGCCGTTAGGTATGAGGGTTGCGGGACTTAATGGCCTGAGAGTGCAACAATGTATCTACAGTCTTCTCGCGTTTCGAGATTACGAATGGTGAATTCCGAATTTGTCAAAGAGAATAAAAACGGTACGTCAAACGATAATTCCGTGGGAATGAATGAAATTGTATACTGAGAAAATATATCGGTTTTTGTAGAGATAAATTAACATACGTCAATTAATTTCAGCAAATTAATCATTACTAGGCTTCGGAAGTTTTGTATGCCCGCATGTAAAACTGCGTAAGAGTATCCCGCGTTCCCGCGGCGGGATTGCGTATTACTGCGCATACGCGGGCTCGGGAGTGTTTTCGGGAAGGGTCAATTCTGTATGTAGCACGGGTAAGAAATACACACGTATACGAAATGTGGCTATTAAATAACCGAACTGCTATCATAACACCACTCCATACGACTTTCCCATTGTTGAAAGCAGTGCTGGAAGTCCGCTTCTGTCAACTGGTTCAGAACCTCCGTCGCTTCTGCTTTAACCGCTTCCACACTTTCGAATCTTGTCATCACAAGTAATCACCCTGTCTAACAAGCCTGGGCAATATTGTTTAGAATGTCAGCGAAAATGTTCATTCTTGATGCCTTTTGCTCGGGAGTGAGGAGTTTTGGCACCATTTTGGACCTAAGGGGTTACTCTTCGGAGTAATTGTAGGGTGAGTATTATTTC
The DNA here is from genome assembly GCA_029963805.1 of Aromia moschata. Taxonomy (NCBI): domain Eukaryota; kingdom Metazoa; phylum Arthropoda; class Insecta; order Coleoptera; family Cerambycidae; genus Aromia; species Aromia moschata. The sequence continues at coordinate 188,151 of JAPWTK010000023.1, read as the reverse complement.
GCCGACTTTATAGTCACACTTCTCAGCGTAAACGCTGGGAAACATTCACCCATTCCTGCTGCAGACAGTGATGGCTTGATATCTCATCCCCGCCTCCAGCAGAAATTAGGCTCAGGCGAGGGGGAGGAAATTCATCCTATCCCAAAACCTTTCTTACAATGTGGCAAGTTTGTAACAATATTGCCTTCTGGCCATTTCTAATGACATTAAAAGATAGTCCTAATGCCGCGATGTTCTTGGCGAATCTCGTCGTCATCACTCCCTCTGCCGATATTACTAGGGCGTACGTCTCCACTTTCTCCAGTTTCCATAGGCGCTTCAGCTCGATTGACAAATTTTCGTATTTCGCGATCTTCTCCCGTTCAGTCTTCTGAATGTTATGGGTAAGTGGCACAGCGATGTCTATGATGATCCCTCTTCGTTGTTCCTTGTTGATCAGCACAATATCTGGTCGGTTGAAGTCCACTGTTCGATCGGTGATGATTAGCCTATCCCAGTACATCACGGCAACTTCCGATTCCAGCACAGCTTCCGGGACATATTTGTAGTATGGCGGAGCCGTCGCTAACAGGCCATACTTGAGTGCCAGTTGTTGGTGAACCATCTTCGCAAGTTGGTTGTGCCTGCCGAGATATGCTGACTCTGATAGCGCGGGACACCCTCCTATTATGTGTTCTATGGTTTCGCCTGCAGATCCACATTTTCTACATAGGTCTTCGACGTCGTCTCTCAGGATATTCTTCTGGTAATTTCTTGTTTTTATAACCCTGTCCTGAATGGCAGTCAAGAAGCCTTCGGTCTCGGGGTACAGATAGCCGTCGGTAAGCCATTTTAATGAATTTTCTTTGTCGATGTGGTCTGGCTGTAGCATTTTTAGAAAACGGCCCTGCAAAGCATGTTCCATCCACTGGGTCCGGAGCTCCTCTTCTGTTGGTACGTCGACCGGGATAAGTTCGCATCCGAGGCTCAAAGGCGTGTAACCAGCGTCCTCTCTTGCTACTGCTGTTATTAGCGGGTCCCTGTTCGTTAGCAGTTTTCTTCTTAAGGAAGCTTCTTGATTAAGGCACTGATTTTTGATGTTCAATAGACCTCTCTCACCTCGTCTTCGCGGCAGGTAGAGTCTGATTACGGAAGAGTTAGTGTGTAAGTGCCTGAACTTAGTTAGGAGCCGCCTGGTAAGTCGGTCGAGCTCATCAAGATCAGTAACGGACCACTTGACGATTCCGAAAGAGTATGTCAGCACTGGGACAGCCCACGAGTTGATGGCTTTGATAAGATTGCCTCCAGATAAAAGCGTATTCAGCAACTTTGTCACGCGGCTCTTGTATTTCTCTTGGATTTCTTTCTTCAGTTGTGTGTGGTTGATCCTGCCGTCTTGACACACTCCCAAGTAACGGTATTGTTCTTCCGGTGGTAGTTGATGGATGTCGGCATATACCTCTGGATTGTTATGAGGTGCTCCCTTCACAATACTCAATGTGGCGCACTTATCCAGGCCAAAGGACATTTTGATGTCGTCGCTGAAGGTCCTAGTAGTTCCAATGAGGGCCTGGAGATTTGCCTTGGTCCCACTGAATAGTTTCAGATCGTCCATGTAGAGCAGGTGAGTGAGTGTTGCTCGGCTTCTCATGTTGATCTTGTACCCAGCTGTTGTTTTATTGAGTAGTGTAGATAATGGATTGAGTGCCAAGCAGAACCAAACCGGCGAGAGTGAATCACCTTGGAAGATTCCCTTCTTGATCTCAACTTGACCTTTGTTCCCTCCAGAGACCCAAATGTTTGTTTTCCATGACTGCATAAGATGTTGGAGAAGAGCTCTTATCCGAGGGCAGACCTTGTAAATTTCCAGGACTTTAAGTAGCCAGTCGTGAGGTACCGAGTCGAACGCCTTGCTGTAGTCGATGTAACACATATGCAGGTTTCTTCTTCTTACTTGGGCTTGCTTCAATACTGCTTGGGTGAGTATTGAGCTTGGGTGAGTATTATTATTATTATTATTATTATTATTATTATTATTATTATTTTTGCTCAAACTTTGCGCATGTTGAACGATTCATGCAAAATCAGGCGAACACATTCTTTGTCAATTCCTGTTACTTCAGCAAGCTTTCAATGTTTTCGTAGTTGAGGGCCGTCCGGGGCGCAAATCGTCTTCGATCGTTTCACGTCCCTCTTTAAACCGTTTAAACCATTCAAAAACTTGTGCGGGGGATAAACATGCATTCCCGTATACTTATTTTAACATTGCACACGCTTCTGTAAAAGTTTTCCCCAGTTTAACAAGAAACCTGAGATTAACCCGTTGCTCCATCTGAACACTTAACATTTTTTCGACGCGTCACTGGGGCGTAAACTAATTCAAACGACTGCTATAGTCAAACTAAACGATCCACTGATTGCTGCCGGTTGATCACAGTGAATCGTATCACTAACATCTCGGAACATTGATTAAAAATTCTACCAATATGACATTTTCACTCGATCAAATTTGATTTTGAAAATCAGATTTGGAATCAGCGATCCTAAAAACCTCACACAACACTTGAATGGATAATTTCTATCGAATTGACATTGATATAAAAAGTTTTACTCCAAGTAGGAAACTAACATTGACATTACCGTTGCGGGTCAGGAAGCCTCTATAGTGGCTCGACCCATGATCGACTCTGATCACCTATGATCAGTCCATGAGATAACATGCTATTTTCATGTCAAGAGTCGGATACAGCATATTAGACAAATACCTGGGAATGTCATTTTTGGCGTACTCAACCATGATTTTCCAAGGAACAGCCTGTTTATTACGAAATCGCTCTAGTTTTTCGTCCATAAAAAAACGACACTTTCAATCGTCCTGGGAGCTTGAAATTTGGATCTGGCGTAAAAAAAATAAATCGAATTAAGTAATATATGGTTACGTCTACTAAACAAAAATGCAAAAGAGGGGAATAAATTAATTTTGTGAAGAAATTAATAAATAGTTGAGTTAAAACCTTCTGACAATTAATATTCAAGATAACAAAGAGCTGTAATTTCGTTGCAATAATCTTTTTGATGTACAAGAGCTTCTGAATTCTGGATTTTTTGATACAGAATTACTGCACAATGTACAACGCTACATCTGAAAGAAATTTAAGCAAATGAATGGAAGGGATCTAGGTGAAAGAACTGCGATTTGTGATTTATCCAATATCTACGGCAAATCTTCCCTAAAGTAAACCGAGAGATCGTATTGGAAACGTACGTGATCTGTATTTTAATGCAGGTTAGACGGATATTGCCTTTATTTTTGGCAGCTGGTTCGGAATCTCCTGTAGAGCTGCCAAATATGCTTAATGATTGGCAATGCACACTATATACAGATCGGCAGCATATGTTTTCCAACTTTCTCGTGTTTGTATTTTATTTCATCATAAAATAAATAAATGTCATAGGTGACTACGAAGCACAAATATCCACCTGACATGAATCTATATTGTGAGCTGGTAACTGTATGATTCCTGTGTTAGAAATAAGAACAAAAATGTTGCTTAGCATTACGGATACTGATGTTGTATAACCCTAACACGATGCTGTTCTCTTAGGTATACTACTACGTACAAAAAGTACCCGAAAATTGTAAAAAAACAAACATATAAACTGGTATTTATTCATCAAAATTTATTTTGTCCCTTCAAAGTAGGCTCCATCGAGTGCAATACAGCTATGCCAACGTTTAATCCAATTTTGTTTGACGGCCTCTATCGTTTCAAAGCTGCGACCCCGTAGTGGCAATCTTAAAGTTATTAGTTAAATTTAAAGTTAGCCAACCAACTTTATGAATTTATTAGTGACGAACGTATTTTTCTATAACTAATTAGAGCCTTGTAACAGACTTTCAGTTGTCATTTACCGTTGGATGTACCACACTGATGAGATGTCGAAATCTGGATCTGTTGTTTCTGGTAGTGAATAGCGATCAACGAAATTATTCTTCCTGCATTTTTTGGCACTATAAAACGAAATTAATATAAAAATACTGCATACCCTCTACCCTGTTCCTGTCCCCGCTCTTGTCAATTTGTGGTACCGACGCAAGGCATAGGAAAATTTCCATGTGAATGGTTAACCAGGACTTAATTAAGTCCACGTTCGTCAGGGATAGGGACCCGGAATCCATTAAATGTTTATCGAATTCTTATCTTTGCAGCCTAACCCGTCGAATTTGCAATTAGATTAAAGTCAAGCAGGCCTTTCCTGCGCCCTATAGGGAAAATTTCCCGACGGAAGGCCGGAAGGCTACACTCGACCATCGAGGGTAAGTACAGGGTTGTCAACTCAACGTTTCAACCCCGATTTTGGAGTTTACTTTCTAAGGTTCGAAAATAACGTCAGACAAACGGGGAGAAGTTTCAAAAATGGTTTGACGGAACATAAAGAATGTTAAAACCTATTCGATGTTCGTACCTATTTGAATTACATTTCAGAAAAAAAAATTGTTTAATAATTTTGGAGGCAATCCATAAAATAAAGGAGTGGAATTGTTAAATATTATCATCTTGTTATTAACAATGAATGGATTCGGTCATTAAATGATGAAAATAGGTTATATCGTTAACAAATTAACTGAAAATGTACACTGTGTTTATTTTATTTTGTCCCACTTTTAAATGGCTGCGAAAATATCGTTTTTTGTTCCATACAATTCAACAAAAAATCAAATTGTACGGTTTTTAGTGAATTTTTAAACTGTGGTGTCACAAATGTTACAAACTATCGAATGTCAAATTTATTGACAACACCTAATTTTTTTTTTATAGAAGAAATGGGAAAAACCAAGTTTTCAATTTCTTTCTTTTCATATTTTTCAATGGCATAAAAAATGTTCTTGCTTTTTTTGTAATTTAAGCAATCCTGTATCTTCTGGAATCATTTGTGTAAAATATTTCAACGGTGTACACGTTAAAAGTGATCACTATGTATAACATCCCCTTATTTTTATAACGGAAATATATTCAGCTGTTAAAATAACGTTTCATTCCATTTTCAAATAGTTTTTTTTCCGTTTCTTCAAATACGATTTTGTGTATATCCAAACTGACCGTAACAGCCACAAACCAATAAAATTATTTTTAATCAATAAATAAACAAAGGAGGGGTTTCGATAAGGCCCTTTATCAGCCCCCCTAAATCATGTTTTTTAAAGTTTATTATCTAGATCATTCTTATTTTTTTTTTATAATGTGAAAAATATAAAGTTTTCAAAAACACATACAGTAGAACTCGGCTATAACGAGCACGGCATATAACGAGCGCCCGGCTGTAACGAGCAAATTGAAAAGTTCCGTCTGAATTCCCTATTAAACCCTAATAATTTGATTCGGCTATAACGAGATCGGTTATAACAAGGGCTTGCTTATTACGAGCGTAAATTTTAGCCCGGCGCAATAGTTACTTTGGCTATAGCGAGCCATCGAGGATTGACAGCGCCTGCGCACGTTCCCAAACAAACGTCTGCAACGAAACGCTTAACTTCAAAGGGAAAAATGTTCTGGAGGGAAACATGCCAAGGAGAGGCTTTCTGCCTGGGTATGTACGAATATGGATGGATTAGAGAAGAAAAAACTTCTAAGAATTGGAAAATCAAAGTCACTGAGACGTTTTAAAAACCATCCAAGACTACCTGTGACTTAAAAAGCGAATAAAAGAGCGTGGATGACAGGAGACCTATTTTCTAAGTTATTGCAAGTTTGGGATCAATAACTTTCAAAAGATAAAAGAAAATTTTTATTGTTAATAGACAATTGCCCCGCACATCCCAACATTGCAAACTTGGATTGAACAGGTTTTCTTTCCTCCCAATGTGACTTTACAACCTATGGACCAGGGTGTTATTCACTGTTTAAAAAGTTATTATAGAAAACAGTTACTCCTCAAACTGATAGATGTCCATGTTCTGAACGTCGAGTTCAAACTGCTATTAACAGAAGCAATTTTGATGTTAAATACGGCATGGAGAAAAGTCTCTGGAAATACCATCGCGAACTGTTTTCGACATGCCGGCCTCATCGCTGAAACTGAATTCACGGAAGAAGATGAACTTCCTCTTGCGCGACTGCAAGAATAAGGAAGAGATATCTGACCCAAGTGGCTGAATATCCTGGCGATTTGCAGATTGTTCAGTCAATACTGAATCCACCAAAAGATGAAGATAGTAATGAAGAGGAACCAGAAGAAGAAGTTGAAATTCCTACAACAAAAGAAGCGATGATTGCCTTGAAAACTGTAATGTCATATGTTCAATGAAATATCCCGAAAAAGAACAGTTTTTAAATGCTGCGGATCAACTGGAACAAGACATTAATAAAGAAATTGTATCTAGTAGAAGCAAGCAAAAAAAATTACAGATGTTTTTCAATAATGACAAAAAATTAGGACATATTATGTACCTATGTATGTTTCATTTTTATTGAATGTATGTATTTTTATACATATTTGGAAAATAAAAGTATGGTGTGACAATAACGCTTTTAAATTCATACATACATGTATACGTATGTATATAGATTTAAAAATGTATGTATCCAACGTATTACATCTTATATTAGTGGTCACAACGCGCGTTCGTTTATAGCGAGGTACCGTCTATAACGAGCAAATTTCGAGGTCCCGTGGATGCTCGCTATATCCGAGTTCTACTGTATATTTTTTGTGTTACTTAATAGGATCTTTATGAAAAGAACCACTTAACTTAACAAAAATACGTCATTTTTGTAGTTTTTGCAATCTTTATCTAGTTATTTTATATAGAGCGCAACAAAGCGATTTTCATATACAGGGTGTTTAAAAAAGACGCGGCAATATTTAAGCGGGCGATTGCCCAGGACATTCTATAAAAAAAGTTCCTATAAACATAGGTCCGCAAACGCTTCGTTACCGGTCTACAAGATGTTGAAGTTTAATTTTAAAAACAGTAAAAATTAGATTTCTCCAAAACCGTTTTTGATATTATAATGAAATTTTAGGCGTGTCAATAGCTATGGGAGACGCATACGTTGCAATACAAAATTATTTTTTTGTCTTACCAGTGGCGCGCGTATCTGCATGGCACTGGCTATTTTTAAAGGAAAAAATAGGACGCCGCTGGTTTTTCTAAAAATAAAAATAATTCTTCAATTCCTTGTTCAAATATGAAGAAAAAAGCTCTCTTCAGATTTTATTGTGCGACGCACCGTTTTTGAGTAAAAAAATAAAAAAACATTTTAGTACGCGCCTAAATCCGATGCTGTTTAAATTTAGAAATTCAAATTATTGTTTGTTGTTTGTAGAAATACTAAGGGGCTGATTTTAGAATATTAAAATTATTAAGTCAGGGGGGCACTTTAACCAAATTTATTGATAAAAGAATGTACAACACCGACTAATTTTTACTGTTTTTAAAATTAAACTTCAACATCCTGTAGATTGGTAATGAAGCGTTTGCGGACTTTTATTTGTGGATTTTTATAGGAACTTTTTTTATAGAATGTCCTGGGCAATCGCCCGCTTAAATATTGCCGCGTCTTTTTTAAACACCCTGTATATGGTGGACAAATACATAAGCTATTACATACATAAACACTGACGTGTTACTATACTGCGCTCATGGTAAAAAATAAATGAATTGGATTTCGGATAATATTTAATATTGTATTGATTGACTGCTTTTACTATATTTTCTTTCCAAAACTTCAACTTAGCCCTTGATTTTCTTTTAGTACCTACTTATAGACGAGACGTTGCAACCAGTGTTGCAACGGAGAATCGGGGAACGTTCTGACGTGACCGACGATATATTTTTTTCCCTTTTTTTACTGCTATAGATACACAAAAAAAACTAACTTATTTTTAAGGTATACAGAAAAGGTGATATAGAGGTATGTAACAAGCGTATTGAGTAATTTGATGAAGTACAATTTTGTTAAATTACGTGGTTAGTAAAATTTAAAAAAAAACATACTTTTTCGAAAATAACACAAAATATCATTTTGTAAAATTACACAAAATGCAATATTATGTAAAATTACACAAAATACAATATTATGTAAAATAACGCTTTTTTTCCGCACGAGCGTACTCACCTGCTTCGGCTTCGTCTTCGATGTAATACCCCGTCCCGTTATATAGCAGTTCCCTGATTGACTTCTGGGTCTGGTTGCCGCCGGCGTGCGTCGGTAGCGGGGTTGCGGTGGCGGTAACGTCGTCGGCCCGTGCTCCGAGGGGCGGTGGCGTGGGCCCGTCCCAGGCGGCCGTCGCGCTGAAGCCGCCGACGGAGATGGCGGAGGCGCCGGGGTGGGGCGTCGACATCGTTAGCCGGATTTGTTCCTCTTGTGCCTCCTCATGAATCTGGCCGCCGAGAACGCGTGGACGATCTGCAACACGCGGCGGAAGTTTGTGACTAGAGTACAAATTTTAATTCATTTCCATAGGCGTCGCCTATATTAAATTGAAATAAAGTGAACATACATATATTAAACGAATAAAATACGTGTACATATTCGCGCGGAATGGTTAAAACTACCTGCGGGTATAACAGACAACCCTCGCCCATAATTCGAACCGAGGCCGAGCGGTTATTCACGATACATGACGGGCAAGCTGTTCGACACCGCTGGAAGTGAAATGAGAATATTATGTTATTTTGTTAATTGTTTATGGAGAAAAAACGCGGTTTTTATGATTTTTTTTGTTCCTGGAACAACGGTTTTTCAAAATATTGATTTGGGGCAAAATGATAAAACAGGCTTAAAATGGTATCATATACCTACTCGTATCATAGTACCGTGTTCCAAAAGTGAAAAAAAATAGTAATACTTTATTTTTGAATCCCTTCCATATTATTTTTGTCCCTGTTACCATAATGTTGTTGGAATCTAAGATATTTGTGGATTGAAAATTTAATGATATATATATATATATATCTATGGTCTACGACCAGTAGTTTTAAACTTTTGATCTGCACAAAACTCGATTTAATGTGAATGATAAATGCTACAAAATCAACTACATAAACTAACAATTCTACAAAAAAAAAATAATGGTCTCACTAACATTTTGGTCTCTTGTGTTTTTTTTTTGATACAACTAACAATTTTCGAGAAAATCGCTTTGAAATCTTGTAGCTTTTGAATGAAGAGTCCGAATTAAAAAAAAATGGCACGGATGGTTTATTGCTCTGATATCATCAACTCGATAGGATATTTTATTTTGAAATGTAAATTAAACATATTTCTGGCATCCATGTACCAGAAAAACAAATTATCAAACTCAGTTTTAAAATTGTTCCCGCATCTTGACAAGAAGTCAATCGCGTTGAAAATTCCTCAAGAACGTTCTGAATTACTGTTGCTGTTATAGCCAGGCATCTGTGATACTCTGACGAAGGTCCTCAAGATTTCTTGGTCTAATCGTAAATACTTTATATTTTAAATACCCCCTGAGAAAAATATCCAGAGGTGTGAGGTCCGGAGACCATGCAGGTCGCTCTTCAGCTCGTCTCCTATAAAATACATACATCTGTTGGGAAGTTGTCATAAAATAACTAGATTAACTGACTAACTGAGGTTTAGGTATTTTTTATTAAATTACCCCAAAAATCGACAGTAAAAAGAGTAAGAAAAGAAGCAATTTATGAGTTCTACCGTAACTAATAAAATTGTATCTTTTTGTATCACATATATATTAGTAGTGTGAAATTGCACATCAGTAATAAGAAATAACGGTTTATTTATACGAATTTTGTCATGTACGAGATGTGTAAATTAAGTAATGAGACTGGCAACGTAGCGTTCGATCTAGCAACACTGCGGAGACGGGACTTGGAAGGGGGTAGGTTAACATGTAATGCACCTTCAGTACAAGTTGGAACTTGTTAGAGTCATAAGTTTTCCAAGACCCAAAAAAGCAAGAATGAGCAAGTCGAAGACCAAATGCATGCTGATTTGCTTTTGACATTCTATGTCTTTATTATGGGATTGCCCTTGGAAAATATTGCGTCATGCATCACGTCACTCTTGGACCTACCCCCCCCCCCACCACCCGGCCTGGATGAGAGCTATCCCTCATTTAAACCTTCATCTCGGCCCTCATTTAACTCTCATATAATTCCTCATTCGTTCCCTCATTCCAGCCCTCATACAATTCTCCTCATTTTGGACTGTCTCTGGGCGGGAGATGGCCTGGCCTGGGCCTGTGCCTGGATGAGAGCTATCCCTCATTTAAACCTTCATCTCGGCTCTCATTTAACTCTCATATAATTCCTCATTCCAGCCCTCATTCAATTCTCTTTATTATGGGATTGCCCCTGGGAAATATTGCGTCATTCGTCACGTCACGCATGGATATGAGTTCCCGCACTGCTATGAGGAATGGAATAACCGTCTCCAGCGCTGTGTGGCTTCCTAAGGAAGTTATTTTGAAGCAGACAATACTAAATTGTAATTTTATTCGAATAAAAAAAACAGTCTCATTACTTAATTTCCACACATCGTATAACTATGAAACTATCGGTCGAGAGCCACATTTATATAATACATCATCATATCATTAAAACATTCATTGATATCGTTAAAATCGGTACTTTTGAGTTATTCCGTTCTATTCAAACAAAAACTGAAGATGATTCCGTGGCTCGTAACGTTGTGATAATATTTTTGCTTATAGGCCAGTCAATAGAGCAACATGATACGATTGATACCTGAAATCCGACTACAGGATACTTTTAAGTTCAGTCCTTAGATGAAAACGTATATGATTTGAACTAGAAAATAGTTCAGACACTTTTTTTAAAATAACAAATTAGTTAAAAAATTGGGTTTTTTCAGTTTTTTGCTTATAGAAGAAAATCTATTGAAGCAATCACATCTCATCCAACAGGAAAGCGAATTCAAAAAACCTTTAAAACGAAAACAAAAATCAAGTCAATCGGTGCATTTTTCGCTGAGAAAACTCGGAAAAACCGCGAAAAAGGACCTTTTCTTAATAAATTCGTATAAATTCGCGGTGCGCTGACAGCCGAGTGAGGTAGGGGGGCGGGTGCGGTGTTCAGAGGCGTTTTACACCAATTTAATGGCATTTAAATGAAACAAAGTAAATGGACCAATTGTAATTTACACTCTGTAGTTTCCGAATCCGTCGAGAAAATGTTATTTAAGCTATCGCTCGACGTGTTATGGAATATTCAAAATATGATGTAAAAAACTTTGTTCGATTATTGTGCAAAAACTGTTCATCCGACATAATCAAGTTTTTGCGCCCTCATTCTTCGTGATATTGCCTACATTTTCCCACAAGATTGACTCTACTAATGCAAAAAATACTCGAATTACGAATTTATTAAGAAAAGGTCATTTTTCGCGGTTTTTTCCAAGTTTTCTCAGCGAAAAATACAAATTTTAAAGGTTTTTGAATTCTCTACAACTTTCCTGTTGGATGTGATGTTATTGCTTCAATAGCTTTTCATCTATAAGCAAAACACTGAAAAAACTCCATTTTTTTTCACTAATTTGTTATTAAAAAAAAAAGTGCAACTATTTTCTAGTCCAAATCATATACGTTTTCATCTAAGGACTGAACTTAAAAGTATCCCGTAGTCGGATTTTAGGTATCAATCGTGTCATAAACTGTCCCCTTTTTGAGCTCAATTGACTGGCATATTAATCCACATGACAACGAAGGACTTAGATGCAAATTGACGTTTTTCTATACGTTTCTTATTTAGACTTTTGTAATACCTTGTATAATAGAACATAGATGAGATGAAGTTGAAATTTTTGAAGGTGTGTTACTATTCGGTTACGGGTAACCATTCGATTACCCCGCGAGCATCAAGACTGCCAAGCGTGGAAACTAAATTGCCTCTACGATTGCAACCGGCCACTAGCTCGTCTATATAAAAACAGGGTTGGAAACAAAGGGCGCACAGACAATGGGGACGACTCGTTACACACACGAGAAAGGACGTCATTTCGCCCTAGGAGTACAAAACCTTATTAATTCCAGAATGCGAGCTGGAAGTGCTGAAATGATGAATTACGATACGTTTTCTTCGTCGGGTCATCAATCAACTCTGACGTGAACTTCTGTCGAGATATAAAATTGTATTTAAAGGACGATTCTAATCTAACCTTCTAAGGATAGGTCAGCGCAGTTGATTAATATAGGGTACGATAACGCTTATGCTCCATGTCCTTCGACAATAGTTTAGATAGTCAGTGGTGGCGCTAAAATCTATTTTTTTAACAAGGGTAGGTAATAAAATTTGTTGTAAGATAACGATTTCACTTATTTTTGGTAACAGTACAGTGACTGCAGTTTCCCCACATAAGCGTGGCAATTTCAAACTTGATTCACAAGGAATGAGAGTAAAAACAGTATTTATAAGAGATATACACCAGATATGGCATTGTTTTTGACAGCTAATACTAAAAAGCGTAAGGATATGCAGGTAGTTTCGTGAAATACATATGTACATACATACATATGCAAGTTACAGCTTTGCCGTTTGATGAATGTTTCAAATAGAGACGCGTGAAGAGACCAACCTAGTCATTTAGCAGATCTTTTTCGGGGTTGGTGTTTCGAGATTTAACTATTTATTATATAGGACCCCGCACATTTTTTTATGGAAATCGGTCTTCTGGTGAAATTGACTGAACATTTGGGAAATGGTTCATTTTGTATCCCTGATCAAAAGTCTCAATGGTGTCAAAGTTTGAAATGCCCATCTTTGGGCAGTACGGCCGTTTTTAAGGGCCAAACGCGGCAAAAATTCAATTTTATTATGTACTGTGTTTAATTCTTGAATAGTCTCCTGAGTTGCTATATTATTGAGATACTTTTAGGGTTGAAATGTCACACTTTTTAGGTTAGGTTAGTCCCAGGTTGTATTTGTGATTTACACATGGGCAATGCATGAATCGCAACTATCGTATCTATGTACATATATTGTAGTTAAAAAATGCAACAAACATTCATTCGTGCACACATGTATTCCCACGCACACGCACGCATACAAAAATACAAACTCACACATAGATTAAAAAAAAAACATACACATGCAAAGTATCTCAATAATATAGCAAAGATGGGCATTTCAAGCTTTGACTCCATTGAGACTTTTGATCAGGGATACAAAATGAACCATTTCCCAAATTTTCAGTCAATTTCACCGGAAGACCGATTTCCATATAAAACGTGCGGGGTCCTTTAATTTCGTGTTTTTTTTCTTTATCGTGTAATATGACAATCTTACACTCTTGACGATTGTCAAAATCTAAAAAATAGTTTGCAGAAAGTTGAATATGTTTAAAACTATTCACTTTAGACTTTAAACTAGAAAAATATTTTAATCTTGTACCTTTTATAATATTACGCAATATTTTAGGATGATATAGCATATTTTGCAAATATGTAAATTCAGTTTTTGAAGGCTGACTATACGCTATGCAAGTATCTGAGGTAGTGCCACCTGTAGGTTAGGGTAGACAAAAACGAAATTGTTAGTCAGCTGAAACGCAATACAGTGCACGTGAGAATCGTAAATGATACAATGGATTTTAATCCAAAAAATGAATCTTTTATAAAAAATAGTAACCGTGCAAATAGGTACGGAGAGAGGTACATTGATACACTAGGCGCATTGATACGCATTTAAAATTTCTGTTTTCAACCTACATGGCACTAGTGTGGCGACTTGTCATAAAAATTTGAACAAACGTAGTCCTTTTTATAAATAGGTGCGCTCATTCCTAAACGTCATTGTTGAAAAGTAGCGAATGGAAAGAACATGGATAACTTCTGTATCATGTCGAGAGATAAGGTACATGTTTTTATTTTTACAAGTTATGATTTTTTGTTTGAGGAATAAAAAGAGGACTGTTGGCCTTGAGATCAGAGGTTGTGTCTAAGAAATTTTTTTAGTTAAAAAACTGTGCTACAATGCAACACACATTCATAAAAATAATATTTTTATTTACTTAATAATTCACCCGAAAGTGACAGTGGTAATTTTTTGAAAAAAATAAGGAGATGAGAACATATCGATCTATTTGTATTTAACGCTCACTTTGCAAATTTATTAAAAATAATATTTTTTATGATTCAAATTGGAAAATTAAAATTGTACTACCTCTATAGTTTCTTAATAAATGTTTCCGTTATTTTTAGTGCTATTAACAATTCAGCCCGGCTGAAAGATGTAAGGTGGTTTATAAAAAAACACGTCCGCGTGTGTTTACGAAATTTTTTTTTTCTTAATTCACATATGCATATTATTGTTCTTCGACTATTTTTATTTTTGATATGGATACTTTCAAGTAATTTTTTACCTTTTGCAAAACTTTTTCGTCGAAATACGCTTGTACTTATTTCTTGAAAGCCGCTTTTTATTACTACAACCATTTTTTACGTCTATCTTTATACTGAATAAAAAATAAACTCGATCTCGTATACTTACTCAATGTTTCTGTGAAAGCCATAACTTGCATCGCAATCCCGTATTTAAAAAATCCGATAGGTGGCGCGACAACTTCGCGCTAGAGATATTTGCATAGCGTATAATTTTCTATAACTCTCTAAAAAAGTCATTAAAGAAGCAAGAAACGCTTGTTGCTTCTTGTTTCGATGGTTAAAACGTTTCTACATTTTTAATGGAATACTAAGACTGTAAAAATGATTTCGTATTTATTCCAAACAGACTATTCTACATATTAAAAACCCCATTTAAGTAAAGGACTAGAAATATACAAGGGGCAACCAGATATTGTCTATTTCTGAATTTAAATGGCTAAAAAAAATTGAGGGGAACGAAACAATTTTTACTGTTTAAAGTAAACCTTAATGAAATTTCTTTTGATTTATTTTCTTGATATAATGTTTTAAATACATACATATAAACTCAAATTTGGTAGCGTATCTTTACGATTTCAAATAGATTTCAAATGACACTCCATATATGTAGTAAAATTGATTTAATGATATATTGCAAAAAAATCATGAAATAGAATAGCTAGAGAATAGAATTTCAAAATCAACAAAAACGCTCAAAAAGTATAGTCCAAAAGAACGTCAAAGATAATATTAAAAAAATAATCTTTATTTTGTGAAATGTAAAGCAACAAACAAAATTTATTTTTCTTACGTTTTACGTAGAAGATTTTCTTGTAGTCGAGTACAAAATGTGGTTGCTTCTAAATTACTTATTAAAAATTTTGGAAATGTGATAAAACATCACATTTCCATTACTCATAATATCACAATATCACACTCATAAATAAATTATCTGAATTAAAAGTAATTTAAAAGAATAGTATGCCAATGAAATATTTTAAAAACTAATACATTTTAATACATAAAAAGGCGAGGAAACAATTATATTAATCACAACGCAATTAACTTAACAAAAGCAACAGTTTTTACTGAGCTTTGTCGAAGATACTACCAAAAAAATATTGATATAAATTTCGGACACCCTGTTGGTATATGAAGTGCCAACAAAAAAATAATCCGTTTACCAAGTAACTTTTCTCAGGATTTCTAACTTACAATCAAGGTATATCCACGGTTATTAAAAAGTATAGAACCATCTTTGTGAGTCTTTGCAGTGGTGTATTCTTTTTGGGTAAAATTAGGCCTCCTTATGTAAAATCCAAGGATTCCAGAAATGATTACAGTTTTTCTACCTCATTTCCGATTCACCAGAAGTGACATGCAATTTTAATTTTTCAAATAGAATACCCTTTCTAGTTTTCCATTTTTTAATTCCTTATAAAATTCTGGATACAGTAAACTCTCATATTGATAGTTTCATATAGTAGAGTTGACATGTTATAAATCAATTTTCGGTAATGTCTGAGTAGGCAATGAATAAACTGCCGAACATTAAAATTGAATCGACATTCTAGTTTTCTTGATACCTACATTGTGTGTTACAATTTTTTGAGTAAAATTATTATTTCATTACATAGTATAATTGTGTTATTTTTATTATGGTGTTTCGGAGTGACTCTAAACCCATTCAAATAAACCTCCACACCATTTGAGCAATGTAAGAGAATATTTTTTGAATGAAGTTTCTGCTGGACACCGGATTGGAAGAGGGGGAGCCATTGATTGGCCAGCGCATTCCCCTGATCTCATACCTCTCGAATTTTTCGTACGGGGCTATCTCAAGAACAAAGTTGAAAAAAGTAGACCTATACCTACATTTCAATTATCTAAAAACTCGTATAAAAAAATGAAATTCTTCAAATGTTGCAGGAATTCTTACAGAATTCCTTGCGAGAATTAGATCAACGTTTAAAATACTGCCAGTTAGTAGAAGGACGAAATTTTGACTATTTATTATAATCTCGTTTTTCTTTTCTCTGTTCCATGTTGAGTTTAATATAATTTAATTTAATATAATTTAATATAGTTTAATTTTTATCCCCAGAGAAGATTAATGAAAAATGATTTCTAACAATCAATTTTTTACGAAGGTTACAATATGAGAGTATATTGTATCCAAAATTTTACAAAGAATTAAAAAATGTAAAATATATAGGGTGTTCTATTTAAAAAAATTAAGTTACATGTCACTTTTGGTTGACCCGGAAGTGAGGCAGTAAAAACTATAATGATTTCTCGAATCCTTGGATTCTTTTATATACTGATGCACAATTTTATCTAAAAAGATGTAACCACTGCAAAGATACCCAGATGATCCCATGCTTTTTAGCATGTATATAAAAAGCCTTGGCAAACTGTAGAATGTAAACATTTTTTGTCGTCGAGCCATAAAAGTGAGCGATAGCCGTTTCGCCGCCTTCATCGCGTTTAAAAGAGCCCTAAAGCAAGACCGCGAAAGTACGTCTGCAAACCCGAACGTAAAAGCCGAAGGCACGCCGCAAAATCAAGGGCAAAAACGGGCCCTCAACTCGCCGAGCCGCCCGAGATCTCAAGACGCGATAAAAAGCTGTCGGAACACTTACGGTTGCGACTCACTCCGGTCGAGACGGTGCGAATCCGGCGAGACTGGCGGTCATTCCACGGAGGATCTTCCGTGGCGGCCGTCTACCCCATGCCTCGCGAGGCTCCTGCGGCTGATCGGTCTTGGAACGACGAAGGGGATTGGATTTTTCGAGAGGGTGCAGAGCGTTCGGCCGTGCCACGACACACCTCGCTGGTACTGCGAGGGATGCTGCGAGGACGCCGCGTTTTGTGCGGCGTCGCGAGCCGCCATTGATTCGGGGGCGAGCGCAGGGCCGGCTCGAGGGAAATTCGGGGCCCGCCCGTTGCGCGTCGCACACTGGCAAAAAAGAAAACGCGAAAACGTGGAAAGTAAGCGACAACGTGTTTGATATGCTACAGATGTTAACCTACTTGATCCAAAAACTCCATCAAGTGAGATGTCATTACAAAGTCCTCTACAACTGGAAATGTTGTAGAGGACGTTGTTTGTGCCTCAAAATTGACTTTGAACCTAAATTACTATAAATGTATTGGTTATTGTATAGGCACTGAAAGAATAACAGTTTTCTGTTTTATTTATAGAGGACATAAAGTTACCTACGAATTTATCAGAACTCAAGTTGCTGGCTTATCCGATCTGAGAATTGATATTCTTGGCTGCCCTTTTAATTTTTTACAAAATTTGTAATAATCTCCATCGTATATCTACAGTTATAGAGAAACACCAATAATAAAATAATCATAAATTCATAATCAAAAAATATAATGTTTTGCTTTCTTTTTCAATACAATCATTAGAAACCTAGTTCTGACCCTATACTAAACAGAATCGCCATAAGGTACAGACTTTTTGACGGACACTGTAGATAAGATAATTATTTGGATATAATAAAATGGAATGTAATAAAATATTCGCGATTTTTTATTGAAAATTTACTTAACCATTTTTATCGGAAGCTTCCAAAGTTGTGTCTGGTATTTTCAATACACCTAAGATACTTGCGAAAGATGCGAGGTCTGTGAGTTTTTGCATATATTGAACTTAAATTTTCGACTTTATTTTATGTTCATTTCTTTAGTTTAAGCTTAGCAGTACTTGGCAGCAGACAACTAGAGAGTAAGCTTCGTTATTAGCATTTCCTTAATTATTTGCTACATACTTATTCGTTAGGTACGACATTCGATTGAAGTTTAAACTTATTTACAACACAAAAATGTAACGGGTTTTTTTGAAGATTAATTTGGATATGTAGAAACTCAATACAATGCTCGACGAATATTATTCGATTTATTCAGATTTAATACCCAAAGATTATGGAAAAAAAAGCATAAGAATTAGATCGCTGAAATTAGTAACTTTATATTTCCGAATTACTTATTGTAAATTATTGCAATGAATAGCGAATAGTATTTATAGTAGAGAAATTCATTTTTATCTATAAATGTTACGTTAATTACATTAATTACGTTAATTACTAACACCACGTAGTATCAAACATGATTAGTTGTTTTTCTTAAAGTTGCAATAAATGTTTAAAACCAATTCGGAAATATTATATTAGGTCAGATATTTCCTTGATCTTGATATGTGACTGGGAGATGGCAATGTAGATCAGATCAACTATAACTTTGAAATTGAATTTTAATATTTTATATTCTCCAGTAACAGCCAATTCCAAAAACGCAGTGTGTAAAATATATATTCCACAAACATTTGTCGTTTAAAGTATTTTTTTGTGAGTTGATTTTCAATTCTCTAACTCGGAAACGCATTACTTTGACTACATTTTTTAAATTGGTTGTTACTGGAAAAGCCAAAAGTAGAAAACAATTTCGTTTTAAGCCTTCTGTTTAAAAAAAAGATTGATGACGTCATGTACAAAAAAGCGTTGCTGCTACTTGTAATTATAGCGTAAGATGCACAATTGAAAATAAGAATTGACGTGTCCAAGGATTTTCCAAAATATTTTTAATTTGGACAATTTTGAATTTAGACAAACCTTTACTTCTTTACTGTATATAGGTATTATACGGAGGTATATCACTGTATGGATATTTTTACTTTGCATAAAATGACCAGTATTTCGCCACTACGGTCCTGAGTCGCATTTGTGTCAGTTACTCCAACTTCGAGAGGTATCAGCTCCCTTCCAAATTAATGCTTTCGCTTTATTTAAACGACATTATAAAAAAATATCGTTAAAAAGGCCTTTGAGACTTCCCCTCGGCCCGCTCTCAAAAACCTTTGTTCGCTTCTTTCGGGGGATCCTTATTAAGCGCCAATTAATAATGAAATGTCTGCCAATTAATAAAGTCAAGTCGGCCTGGAAGCTATGTTTCCTTTCTGCCAAATAAGACTGCGGAATATTTCAGAGAAATTTTATTTGGAATTACACGGAAATGTATATAAAAATATTCATCAAATTTACTCGAGATTTTATTCTAATACTTAAAGGACTCGTTCTTGGTTAACATGGACCTAATCCTAAAGCTGTCTTGCAGAAGGAAAACGCTGTTATCTTCTCTTATCCTAGCTGCTCTACAGCTGCCTATCAAACTGGGCGTGCTGATCGCGTCCTTCAGTTGAAACTTCGCCTCTGTGTCTTCCCTGAGTCGAATACCGGCACTCTCTTCTTTCGGAGTGTACTTCTGGATGGCCTCACAATTTGGACTCAGCTTGTTCCTGTAGTTCAGCTGCGGTATGGTTTCCGACCATTTTTTCGCATGGTACCGTTTGGATTTTGCCGTATGGATGCTCTGGATAAGGTCGGATATCTGCGCTCGGTCTTCCTGGGGGAGATTAGAAGCCACCTCCTGGAAGGTCTGAAAACATTTCCATTTGACTACTCTAGAATTCTACGTAGATACTACATTTAATCCTACATTCAATTTTTGCATTGACTTTAAGGCTTCAAAAATATCTCCTCCACCTCTATGCTCGCCTCTTCTATGTCTCTTGCTGAGGATTAGATTGAGAGGACTGGCGTTCCTCAAACTGTTATGCTGAGGGGTGATGTCTTCTTCTTCATCAATCCCTAAGGCAAAATGTAGTTATCGTAATCTAGAAACGGATTTAAATCTAACAGAAACAAATAAGAACAAATTAAATTTAAAGAGTCATCATAAAAAAAGACAACCATCCGGAAATGCTAACTTGCTTTGAATGGATTTTGAGATTTTGATACACTTACTTCCTTTCAGAATAGTGTTAAAGTAATTCCTGCTAGGTAAAGTTTTCTGCTCCCGAGTCTCTTTCTTCACTTTCGGGGACTCCAACGTCTTGCTTCCGTTTTGGTTATTCTTCGTCTGCTGAGGAGGTAAAGACAAGATATGCCGATGAACTATGCCCCTATCCGACACGAACACAACCCTTAACGTGTTCTTCTCCACCATACTCAGCATGCTCCTGGCCCAAGTTTTGTCCCTATTAACGAAATCGACTAAGCCTTGAGCTGGGGTAACCCTGTCAGAATTCACCAACTCGGCAAAAGCGCCCAAGGACTCGATCTCGTCATTCTTCATCCTGTCCTTGATGAAGTCCATGTGCCAGGATACGGCGTGCGAGGTGGCGAACAGGTTGTTCAGATAAGGCCTCAGTATTGGGCCTAGGTATCTCTTATTTTGGTCCATGGCTCTGTAGAGCCACTTTAGGATCACCTTGACTAGCACCAGGTCGTCATCGAAATTGAAATTCTGCAATTCATTGTCCCTCCTCATCTGCTCCACCAACTTCGAGGTGTAGGTGTTATAACTGCACTTTATTTTAGGCGCGTTTTTTACGATGGCGGGGTTGGTTTGGGTAAAGAGATACCGATCCCTGGCCTGATCCATGATGGTTACTAGAATGAAGATTAGGTCTTCTAGAGGATTTTCATGTTCGAGTTCCTCTACTCTCAGTTGATCGTCCGTCATAGTGGTATCGCCCTGAAACGATCAAACAATATAACAAGAATTAAAATCCGATCGCTTAACTTACTTGCAAAACATGTTGCCTCACATTCAACATTTTATTCAGAAGCAGTCCGATATATTCCAGTTGGCTGATGGTGTACTGGGTGTGGGCGATTTCCAGTTTATTTTTGGATCCTGCGAAGCAAAATCTTCTCCCTCTAGTACCTGCTGGTGGTAGTAATCCATCCACAATATCCTTCCACTTGTGGAGCAAATTAATTTCGCTCTCTTGCGCCAAAACGTCCATATTAAATTCCTCGTTTCCTGAAGATACAGTCACATTTACTGGCAAACCAAATGAGAAAAAATGTTTTACCTTTAGTCGACATTACTGATTCATCGAAAAATCGCACCATCATTGCCCCTCACATTATTCGCTTCTATGGTGAAATCGTCATCTGATAGATGGCCTGGGTTAACCATCAAGTTAGCATTTCCAAAAAAATAATTCGGCTGCTTCTCAGCGTGAAGTCTCGGTATTACTCTGTCCAGTAGCTTAAGAACATGAGTCGACAAATAAATAGGTGACCAGTTCAACATGTTGGTCAAGGGGCTTCTGGAATTTTGCTCCAATTCTTCCAGTAAAAGTGTCCGAAAAATGTACTTGCTTAAAATCTTGTACGAGATCTGTAAATGATCTGTGAAAGAAATAGTGTAATGAAAAAAGCGTAATATACTAGATGATACCTGTTGTTTTCCTATTCGTCTGGAATTGTCTATATCGTCCATAATAGAGTACAGCACATCTAAGACCGTTAATGTTGTGCTGTTAGGGCCGTAGTGGTTCAGGAGTACGTATTCTGCTGCAGGCATCCGTATCTGCCACGCAGATGACTGTACCCCATACCCTACTAGGTACATGCCCTGTAAAAAAGCTGAAGCCAGTCAGTTATGCTAGGCTAAAGTCATGGCTAGGTCACTGTTTGTGAACACCACCTTACCGTCTGTGCAGCTTGATGATACAGCAAACAGTCGGAATGTCCTAGGCAAATCCTGGATGGAAAATCTGTTGAGGAAGGCCACGCGTCTATACCTATGGCTACTAGTAGTCGAACGTCCAATGAAATGCTGGAAAGAGCGGGCGATAAGAATTCTACCCTTATCCTAATTCCCTTGGGTTCATCCACGATGGCCAGCCTGAAGTCTCTTGGATCTGGAAAGCGGGGCACATTTCCTCCTAGAAAAGAACACGTTTTAAAAATGCAATAGAAGAAATAGT
This sequence comes from Aromia moschata, assembly GCA_029963805.1. Classification (NCBI taxonomy): domain Eukaryota; kingdom Metazoa; phylum Arthropoda; class Insecta; order Coleoptera; family Cerambycidae; genus Aromia; species Aromia moschata. Next base: position 166,013 of record JAPWTK010000023.1, on the reverse strand, counting down.
GACCATTATCTCTTTGGCTGCAATGTAGAGTAAGGGTAAGGGTTTTTTACCTGGACCATAGTAGACATGTTGGTGAGGGGGTATATGTAGGATGCTATAGAGTGAGGCGCTGTCAACAACTTTGCCAGGGACACCACAGCAGACAGACTCATCTACGTGCAGAGGGGAACTTGGAACGTCCTTTGTTGCTGCCAAGGCTAGAAGTTCTACCAGTCTAGCCTGGACTTTATCCCTGGGAGATAAAGGAAGCAATTAAAATTATAATAAACATTTTAGACTTTTAATATCTTAAAATCAGTTCTAATTAATTTTAAATTATTTATGTCTATCCTATGATTGTTGTCAAAAGCGTGTTGGGCAACACATGATTTTTCTGTTCTGTCATATTTCAAATGCGTCATGTGTTCTTTAAATCTAGTCAAAATAGATTTTTTTGTTTGTTCAATATACTTTTGATCACAATCTTTACAACTTATTTCGTATATTCCTGACTTTTCGTTATTGTCGATTTTGTCTTTGGGGTTACCCAAAAGCGTCTGTAGTTTATTTTTAGAATTATAAACCAAATTGATATTAATATTCTTAAAAATTGTATCTAGTCCGCGGGTGAATTTAGATGGTAATGAAGCAAATTCCGAATTGTCAGTATCTCTACGAAAAGTCGTGGAATCGTACAGGGTTCTCTTAAATTTATGCTTCATTATTAACTTATCTATTAAATGGACTGACTAACCGTTATTCTTAGCTATATTCTTAATTAATTGTTTCTCATGTTCAAACCTCTCTTTACTGAGGGGGAAATTTAACAAACGGTGAATTAGAAAATTAAAACTTGCCATTTTATGTTGAAAAGGGTGGTGTGAATCGTTGGGAATATATCTAATAAGTAACACTACTCAACTGCCACTCACCGATTTAATTAAAACTTTGCGCATTCATAGAATACTAACAAATATTGAACCCCTGTTTTTTCTTCCTGAAAATGTTTTTTAGGGGTAGAAACCACCCCTAAAAAGGTGGAAAAAACAAGAATCGCCGTAAATGACCAAAAATCGAAACTGTTCCAACATAAAATTGAATATGATTTATAATTTAATAACAAGTATTGAAGTACATAAAAAGTTTTTATTTCCGAAATCTTAAGGGGTGCAACCTCTCTGGAGTGCGAAAAATCAAGGCATTCTTTGGGAATTTTTTTCTGCTCTACTAATTAAGCGATCAAAAATTCATTTTAGGACTTTATTAAGTACATAATCAGGTATATACAGAAATTTTTTGTTTAATAAATAAAATACAAAATGGTGGGCATGACCATCGGTGGGCAACACAGCATTTTTTTATGAGCTACTAGAAAAAAAAAAAAAATTTTTCATTATCTACATGAGTTTTTCTAAAGCGGTACACAAGATTATTGTGAAATATTGATTTTTCGCAAAATGCCAGCAGTTTTAAAAAAAATCAAATTTTAAGAAAAAACCAATATTAATTTGTTTATAAAAAACCGTAATTTTTAACCGATCTAAAAAAATCGTGGGTACAGCTCGTATAATTTTATTACACGTATTATACATATACGTATAATTTATTTAGGAAGCTTCAGTCAAAATTTCAAGTCGATCGGAAAAAAATTGCGCGAGTTATACTGCCCACCAGTTTGAAAGACATGTTTTCGAAGAAAACGCGTTTAAAGTTTCAAGACGTGTTTACTTCATGAAATTTTCAAAATACAAGCATGTTAATTTTTTTACCTTTAGTCTGCTATACCAGGATCATATATCATCATTTCCAAATTATCGATCGGGCCGCAGATACTCCAAAATGCTATTTTTATATTTTTTTAATTTCATTTAAGGCGATTCTTGCTTTTACCACGTTTTAGGGGTGGTTACTACCCCTAAAAAGCATATTACGGAAGAAAAAAACAGGGGTTCAATATTCCTTAGTATTTTATGAGTGTGCAAAGTTTTATTTAAATCGGTGAGTGACAGCAACAAAATTATCTAAACTAATTGCTTTAGTATCAAATACCGCGAAGATATCGTCCACATACCTGAACCAGACTTTTTTTTCTTTTTTATATTACCTTCGCAAATATCCATTGGAATTGGTGTAGTCGCCCCATATCTTGAAGGCGGACGTGTGCAGCCTCATCCTGGCGTACGCTGCAGGATAATCGGAGTCGGTTTCGATGATGGAATACTTGGGTCTGATATCCGACTCGTAGAGACTAGGTGTGGATAAGCAGTCGAGCCTTATCATGTATTCCAGCTTGTTAGATACGTTCTGGAACATAAAAAAACTATATAGCACCCTCCGGCGACATAAAAGTAACAATGGCCGGACCGCCAGGATGTAGTAATCGACATGCCGTCATGAATGTGTACAGTATCGTTGTTTTTAAATGTCTCATCGTTTGAGGAAAATGCTGTTGCAAGGTGTAGTATGTTAAATCTCTTTAAATCCACTATTTATTTTATTATCATAAACGTGGGTTATCAACTTGGTGTTTCTTTGTTAAGATATGCTTATTACGTACTTAATGTACAGGGTTAGTTTTTATAATTTGACAAGTTATTGCGAGTTTATTATTGAAATTAGAAAATAGTTCTTCAGACAAAAGTTATAGTTTAGCATACATTTTTATAAAACGATGTGAGAAAAAACAATTGAGCATCGGAAATCATAAAATTGAATCAAAGTAGTGTTTTTTTTTTTAAATGGAACACCCTGTATATTATTGCAAATTCTAATTCCTCGAGTTTTTCCCTTTTCAAAAATATATCATGTTTATATTAGCTTCACTAGGTAGCAAAATATTTCTTTTAAAAATAAATCAATTAATTCCTATTTTTCCTATTCGCTAAACATTATTCTTATTTTAAACGATTAGTAATACACATAGATTATTGAAATTTAGCTCAATACTATTTAAATGACAGTTGTTCTTCTTTTTTTATTTTTCGTTCTTCTTTTTCTGGTCCAGTCGTCAATGGTAGCTGCAATCGTTGTCGCTAATCATTTTCTAAATAATATATGTCTAGACCTTCTGAAGGAAACATAGACATATTATATATTTCTAAAAAGGCGAAAAATCGAGGAAACAGAATATGCAATAATATGTAAGGTGTTCAATTAAAAATAAATAACTGCGGTTTTAAGGTTTCTGATTCAATTCTGGTTCAATTGTTTTTTCTCATATCGTGTTATAAAAATGTATGTAAAACTATATCTCTTTTATATGAAGAACTTTTTTATAATTTCAATAATAAACTCGTAATAACTTCTCAAATTGTGGAAAGTTTAATGTTTTTTTATTGATTTTTTAAGTGAAATATGTCGCGACCTGCCAAAGTTACATGTTATATATTTTTGAAAAGGGAAAACATTGATTAATCAGAATTTGCAATAATATATAGGGTGTTCCATTTAAAACACAAAACCAAAATATATGTTGAAGCTAGTTTCAAGATCAATTTACCAAAAAAGGGAGAGTGGATTCTAAATTGAATGAATTTAACTTCAAATTCAAACTTCACAACATTTGTTTTGTGTTTTAAATTTAAATTGTATGTTCTCATAACTTCAAATGTGAAATGAAATATCATAAAATTACAAAATAAATAGTTTCCAAAGTTATAAGTTCCAAAATTAGTTACAGGCACAATCTTTCACTAAAAAAAACATACACTTGTACTTACATTTGATGATTGATTAGTGTCGCATATGAGATACTTTGAGGAAAATCTGGGATCTAGCATGCCGGCACCACATAATAACCTTTGTATTAGCCTTTCAGTGACGGATTTAGCCAGCAGCCATGTTTTCTTCTCTGAAAGTTTAATTGAATATTAATATATGATAGTTATGGTGAACATATTGGTAGATCTTGAATACAGGTTTTTAATCAAAAGGATTAAATTCGTCCGTAACAATTCCTTATTACCATTTAGGACGACGAAATTAAATAGTTCTGGAATGATGAAGAGCCTCATGTGTCTATATAACTATTCAATAAAAAATTACATCCAATCTACCAGTTAAGTGACGCCACCGCTGCGAAAAGGAGAAATGTAATAATTATTATTTTATTTGTCAAGCGTCATCATAGCGCTCATTTATACAAGTGTACATACATCAAAACAGCCGAAGACACTGATGATATCACAATTACGCATATATAGATAGCAATTATTTTGCTCCATTTTTTTATTGGCTATACTAAGAAGCTATAAAATCTTTTAATTTGAAAGTGTCGCATTCATACAGAATTAAATGTTCATAGGAAAAAACAATAATACAGTTTGCCTCATAAAAACGTGTCGCCGATATTGTCGAACCTATGGCACCTACAACATTAAGTTGTTTTTATACAAGAATTGTATTATACTTTCTTTAATCCCCTTACCTAATAAACTGTCCAGTCACAATTATTATTTAATAGTTCCTGGCAACGTTGAGGCATACTTTTCACCAAATTTTTGACATGTTCCTTTGCTGAAAACAACCTCCATATCTTACGTACTTGTCGTGATAGCTGGGTCAGTGATAATACACATGTTCCACGAAGCTGTTGATTCATTAATGTCCTTTATTGGGTTGCTTTTTTTGCTTCTTTATTGGGTTGGCATATGGTGATTGTGAAGGCCAGGCTAATGTGCTGATGCCATGTTGAGCTTTCCATTGCACACAAAGTTTACTACGCTGTTGGGGATCATTATATTGTTGTAGGATCCAGTCATCATTGTTTCTGCTAAACCACTTCTTGTTGATGAAAAGGCCCTTCTGGTACAACTTCTTAGATTGGTGTTCAACTAACGCTGAGAAGGACACCACGATTATCCAGAAAGCTGGTAATAGGAGCTAGGAGTCAGGCTGAAAAAGTAGACTCACATCCCAGTTGCGGTCAACATTTTCGTGCCTACTAATTCTTTTGTATGTGTTTTTCTGTCAAGAGTAGTTTGACCGTAGTACTTTGATAGTGAATTTTATTTGCATCTAATTTTCTATTTAGCGGCGTAATACTGATATGTATTATTTTTGGCAAATAACTTTAACATTGCGGAAACCTCCTTTTTTGTAAACTTCACATGCATCAACATTCATAACTTCAGCATATTGTTTTACACACTTCATAACAAGCGTCTCACATATCTAGCAGCGGCTGCGGTGCTTATTTTAGGTCCTTTCGAGTATGTACAAAGAAAAACTGCCTCGAAGCGCGATGCATAAACTGCACTAGTCTTGGAAAGACAACGGATTAATAATTGTGCCCTGACAAAGCATTTAACCTGTCTCTTTTGTGACGTTTAATTGACGTGGTGATTCACGGGCTATCGTACAGACTAGAAAACGTACGGACGACAGGCTTCTATGTGACAGATTGTATGTAGATAGTTATTTCTCAGACTTTAAAAGAAGTAACCAAAGGCCACAGGTGAAATTTGAAAATCTCATTTTCATACCCATACCATATTTTAAAAGGGGGATATTATACCTAAAAAAAATCAAATGAATCGCGAATTGCGAAACAGAATTCAAAAAATGCTCGCCTGTCTGGTACAAACCCTCTAAAATTTGATGTGGGTCCCACACTCCTTTATGAAGATATGACAGTTTGAAATTCCACCAGCCACCTCTGGAATTACCGTTTTCTTCTTTTTCTTTTTACTTAATCAGGACAATAGCGTGGCTATAGGGTTGGAGGGTGGTCGCAATCTTTCTATATTGACTTTGTTTTTTTTTTACCCAGACTTCAATAATATTTCGGTATTTTTTTTGTTTCGATTAACCTATTAACGCCCAAACCAACACAATATTTCGTCCTTTTGGAGCGTCAATCTCGAAGGGAAATTAATTAATTCACTCAATAAAAACCACTTGTCCTAATGTTTTCGGATGTGATCATTCGATTTCAGAATTGTGATTAAATGCTCTAGATGGAACTTTATGAAAAAGTCCTTCTTTTTTTTATATAATTTTTTTAGTCCAAAAAGTACTCTAATCTACTCCGGATTGTGGAGGGAGGTGGAGCCAATAGTTGGAGTTGATGATAGGATTTTTTTGCCGACCTCAACTGACTCTAATCTTTTCAAAATGGCGGATATTGCATTAAATCTCATGAAATATGATTTTTTCTCTAGTATTAACGAGAAAATAATGTTATTGTGAGTTTTTCTTGATCCACAGTCATTTTCCGCAATAAAAAAAAATACTATTTTCAAATTTTGAATTTTCAAGAATGATGTCCGCCATATTGAATCCGCCATCTTGGATTTCAGACTTTTTCCACCAGGAATAACTCAAAATGTTACTAAAACATGAAATGACATATAAAAAGTATAATTACAAACTCCTATTTACTTTTTATAAAGAAAAACGCGCCATTTCTTGAGAAATCCGGCCGCCATTTTGAATCTGCCATCATTGAAAATTGAAAATTTAGTCAAATATATTCTGTAGTAAGTACTGTTTTCATTGAAGAAAATGACTGTGGATCAAGAAAAACTCGCAATAACATTATTTTCTCGTTAATACTAGAGAAAAATTCATATTTCATGAGATTTTATGCAATATTCGCCATTTTGAAAAGATTAGAGTCAGTTGAGGTCGGCAAAAAAATTATATCATCAACTCCAACTATTGCCTCCACCTCCCTTGAGAGTAGTGAGTAGGTTAGAATACTTTTTGGACTAAAAAAAAAAATATATAAAAAAATAATCCCCAAATGTTCAGTACTTTTTTTCCATAAAGTCAGCCATTTTTTTTCTAGAGCATTTAATCATAATTCTGACTCCGGAAATTGAAAGACCACATCCGAAAACATTAGGATAAGTGGTTTTTATTGAGTGCATTCATTAATTTCCTTTCGAGATTGACGCTCCAAAAAGGACGAAAAATTGTGTCCGGTTGGGCGTTAATGGGTTAAGTAAGTGTTAAAATATTTATTTTTCAGTTATACCTTTTTTTTCTGTTGTAGACTTCAAGTCATCAGATCACAATTTTAGTACTTCTTAATGTGGTTATCATGATACCTACATCACATTATTTATATTTTTTTGATTCGAGACTCATACTCACGCAAAATATGTACTACAAATGCATAAACACATACGAGGTGTGTACTGTTTTTCTAAATTGTTTTATTCGAATAGAATTACAATTCAGTATTGTCTTCTTCAAAATAACTTCCATGCTTTGTGCCATTCCATGCTTTGGCGCTTGGTTTCCGGGTTGTACACAATTACCCAAGTCTCATCACCAGTAATGACACGTTTTATAAAATGGGGATCATTTTCAATCAATTCCAAAAAGTCAAGATCTTTCTCTCCTGATGTCCTATTTGTTCCTGCGAAAGGTTTTTTTGGCACCATTTTTGCGCAGAAGGCCTTCCGCTGCGTGGTTCATCTTTAATCGACTCTCTTCCTTCAGAGAATGCCTTAAACCATCGAAAAACTTGGGCACTTGAAAAACACTGTCTCCGTGGGCGTGTTGAAGTTTTGCAAAAGTATCCGTTGCGCTGTGTCCAAGTCTGAAGCAAAACCTGATAATCACACCGTTGCTCAAAAGTAATGGCACTCATTTTTAAAACGCAGTAGAAAAAAACGATTTACAAAAACAGTCACAAATAACACACAAATGACTCTAACAAGTTCAAACTTGTAATGAAGGTGCATTATATGTTAACCTACCGCCCTTCCAAGTCTCGTCTCTGCAATGTTGCTAGATCGGGAGCTACGTTGGCAGTTTCATTACTAAATTTACAGACCTCGTATGTTTCCACCTGTAAAACGCTTCTCATAATTTCTTCTTTTAATTTGAACGTTCACCGTCAATAAAAACCGGGAGTGGTCAGCTGTTGCCTCCCCCTGCAATGCGAGCGATAACCTACGTCTGTTCCGTGTCTAGTCGGTTTTTGTCGACTATCCCGCGACATAGGCTTTCTTCCGCGGAAGCGCTACTGACCGTCGAAAACTGAACCGAAACCAAGCAATATTGTAAACTATTTTCTTTGACCTTATAGTGTGGCAACAGCTGTTTCTTGTCAAAGAAATAAACAAATTACTCGCAAACACTGGCGTGTTTATCAACCTTGAGAATCTTGATTGCATCAACTGCCGTCCTCATATGTGAATCGATAATAGTGGTAAAGCCGGTGACATAAATTAAAACTGGGAAAATACGCGTTAGACGCTTTTTTTGTAGCAACCTCATTGTAAATAAAAATATTTTTATTTTGACCATTAAAAAGTAGCTGCGATCTTCTTGGAACGACTAGAAAAAGAATGACATTGAGTTATCACAAGTTGTAGTACGAACAAATATAATTGATTTTATGAGTAAGCTATAAATAAACTTAATCAAGGAGAATTGAAAAAATGCCGTTGTATTTCATAGCCAATAACATTAGATCTGTTAACATTTACGTATTTATTTAATGTATTGATTATTTGTTATAATAGCTATTAAACGGGCAAATATAGGGTGGCGCAAAATATTTTTCGGTAATAAATTATTGAAGAGAACTATTTATCATGGTCTATTTGACATGGTATAGGTACATATGTGATAAGAGTTTAGTTTGCAGATTATTCTACGCTTATAGAATTTCATTTGTTACAATTTGAACTTAATGAAACAACGTATAGGTTGTCAGCGGATCATCTGCGTGACCTATTCCACACCGCCTTCCCTTCCACATAGTGTTTTTTAAAGTTTGTAATATTTGCTATTCCTTAGTCAGCGTAGTTCGGTCGGTTTGAAATTTCACATATGTACTTACTAATCTTTGATGACAATAGAACAACAATTTTAAAAATATGTTTTTTGAAAAATACGCTTTTTAAAAAATATATTATTTTTTAAAAAAATACGCAGGCTTTTTAAAAAATGTATTAACTACCTAGTGTATGAGTTAAAAGGGATAAAATCAGCTTTTCTACTGCAGTGCTCATAAGGGTTTTTATGTTTGAAATAAAATTATTTGTTTAGGACCTATTTGTCCAACATGAACGCAATGACAGAATGAATTGAATTTTTAAGGAGGAAATACGTGATTCAATTTGGTTCAAGAATTTGGTTGATTCATGCAAACTGAGGCAACGAAATTGAAGACGAAGGAGACAAATTTATTAAAATGAATATCTTTATGAATCACTTCAACTTTCAAATTGCATGCCATTTTAATTTTGGGAAACAAAATGTTCCTATAAAATTAAAATTAAAATGGCCATAACTTTTTGAAACAAAAATATTTTGTAACAAATCGAAAAAACGTCTCCTTATATTTGTTTCTAGATTATGAAAAAAAAATATACTGCAAATATCCCACAGAGCGTTACTGAGAACCCAGGGAGTGCTCCAGTGTTTTTGGAAAATTTTTTCGCAAACTTTGCTGACGATTTTTTCACTATAAATCCTTTCTGTAAGAGGTGTATAGTCATCACCTAAAAAGTGAAGTGGGTCCCATGCGTCGTTTTCAAGATATGGCTAACTGAAATATCACGCACCGCCACTGCCCTGTATATAAGGATAAGGAATAAGGAATATCCATCTCTTACTTTATGATAACTGATTACAAACTATGGCGATATATTTTAAAGGAGTGGCCCCACCGTTAATATTTAATAAGATAAAACCAAGAACTTGATGAGTTTACTACGCAAATATTGAAAACGAACACCCTGCAAGAGCTAAGAATTCAATTCAAATCAATCCGTTGTGGCATCCATATTATATAAACAGGTATTAACAATTAGTTTTATTTCAAACATGAAACCCTTGTTGGCACTGCAATAGAAAGGCTTATTTTATCCTTTTTAGTACATATAAAATTAGTACATTTCTTAAAAACGTGTTTTTTAATATTTTTTATATCCACCGATTGTTTCTTAGGCATCGATTGATAAACTTCATTACTGACCAGTCTTTATTTTTTGATACTTTTTTTTTGGTACTCTTGGATTTCTGTCGCTCTGTACGTACCTGATGTGGAAGGCACTCTCAGCTGCAGCTTCTTGTTGAAGATGAAGTTCAGGTTCTGCAGCTGCTCCGGACAGAATCTCAGTTTCGCATTGGGCAACACTAGCTCCTCGAGCTTCCCTACGTTTAGCGTTCCTTCCGCCACCGCTGCTCCTCTTCTTCCTAGCGAACATCGCGCTGGCAAGGGCTCGAACTCAAAGACGAAGAACGAACATTCTTCAATAGAAAGTCATCCGCGAAATTGGCCGGATATTTGGGCGAAAACTCACCCGAAAGTTGGAAACGAAAACGTTAATTGTAAACCTCGATATTTTCGCGCGACAGTTTGGTATTTAATTTTCGGAAAACACGCGGTAAACGAAATAAAAAATTGTACCGAATCGGGCGTGTTGGCAGTCCGTTGCGCGCACTCGACTCCGCGACGCAGAAAAAAAGAATTAAATTGGTTAACAGTAAATTATTGTTTCAATGACAAATAATTTCTGGAGATAATTAAAAAATAAACTGGCGGTCGGCGGGTCGACCGACGTTGTGTGCGCTCGTTCGTGCTGGGCGGCTATTGGATCCGCGGTAACCTTTCCGTGTTTTCCGGTAATCCGCGAAGTGTTGTTATTATCGCCCCCCACCCCCGCTTCCGATCGCTCTATTAAGGACCGGAAGACCCTTTGTGGACTAGCCGTCCCGATTATTTCGATGAAAATACTGTGGCGGACAATCCCAGTCCTCGTGTCATCGTTAAGAGTTCAGAAACCACGGATCCTAACAGGACCGGATTCAGTTGGCTAGAGATGTGAGCAGGTCCGTAGCCAGAGGGATGCCAGGGGAGTGCTAGGGGAGTTGAACCACCTGAACAAATTTACCTCTACACAAAATTGTTTATATTGACATTGGAACGTGCAATATTTATATTGACGTGCAATATCCCGGAAATAGTACAAAATACTTACGTAATTTATACTAAATGACGTAAAAAACATACCATTATTTTACTAAACAGAATTACAGTGCAGCAACAGTAACTTTGGCCTTGGCCGC
>JAPWTK010000023.1:0-150000 GCA_029963805.1 Aromia moschata | reverse complement strand
CTGGCAGCTTGTAGGTATTTGAACTTTAGGGCTATAACAACAGAACCAAAAGAAGTGACAGACGTTCCATTAGAAACTGTCCTTAAATTTCTTAAGGAAATAGGACTAATGGAAGGACTAGACTATGGGGCATAGGCTTAAGTGCACAGGGCCTATTGTAATGTTAAAATGCATACGATTAGTAGGTTTACAGTCTGATAATAGTGACAAATAATAATACGTTTAAAGCAGATTGCGTGTTGACAATGTTTGTGGCTACCACGCACCATCAAATGTATAAAAAAATTCACATGGTTTGATGATTCCGGATGCTATTCACTGACGGGAAATGAAATAAATCATACGTGAAGCCTCGCTGATTATGTTTCACGAGATAATTATCTACACGTACTTTATTCGATATAGATAATATTTTTTGGACCTTTCCAAAATATTTTGAAGCAAAGGTCCTTGGTCGTCTTTCTCTTCTATCGAAAGCTTGTGCCAGTTATAAAAAAGTGTTGGTTTGTTTCCCGCTTATCGTTTTTATTTAGTAACGGCATGTAACCACTGAATAAACAGAAAATACACATACATAGTTAGACGTTCAGTGAAACAAACCCAATAAAAACACGTATCAAGTTAAATTTTTAAAATTACAGAACATACTCACTTACGAGGTGTGTAAATTAAGTAATGAGACTGGCAACGTAGCACCCGATCTAGCAACACTGCGGAGATGGGACTTAGAAGGGCGGTAAGTTAACACGTAATGCACCTTCAGTACCAATTTGAACTTGTTAGAGTCATTTGTTTGTTCTTTGTGACTGTTTTCGTAAACCGTTTTTTTCTAGTGCGTTTTAAAAATGAGTGACATTAATTTTGAGCAACGGTGTGCTATCAGGTTTTGCTTCAGACTTGGACACAGCGCTGTTTTTTCAAGAGCCCTTGTTTTTCGGTGGTTTAAGGTATTCTCAGAAGGAATATAGTTGATTGAAGATGAAGCATGCAGCGGAAGGCATGCATCTTCAAGAACCGATGAAAATGTCAATAGAATACGGGATCTTGTGCGTTCAGATCGTCGGCTGACGACAAGAATGATCGGGGAAGAGTTAAATTTGAATCACATCACTGTTCATCAGATTTTAACTAACGAATTGGCGATTAGAAAAATCTGCGCAAAAATGGTTCCAGAAAACCTTTCGCAGGAACAAACGGACATCAAGAGAGAAAGGTGTCTTGACTTTTTGGAATCGATTGAAAATGATCTCAATTTTATGGAACGTGTCATTACTGGTACTGAGACTTCTGAGGTGTTTGAGTACGACCCGAAAACCAAGCGCCAAAACATGGAATGGCACATTTCAAGCTCTCCAATACCCAAAAAAGCAAGAATGAACAAGTCGAAGATCAAATGCATGCTGATTTGCTTTTTTGATAGCCAGGAGTTGTCCACAAAGAGTTTGTGTTCCAGGCTAAACAGTAAATCAATACTTTTACAGAGAGGTTCCTGAAAAAACTTTGAAAAAAAACGGTCATGCGTGTGAGACCAAACATCAAGAACAACTGGATGTTGCATCGCGACAGTGCACCTTGTCACACAGCCATTTCAGTAAATGAGTTTTTAGTCAGTAAAAAAATTCCTGTGGCTCCACAGCCTCCCTTATTCGCCTGACTTGAGTCCTTGTGACTTTTTTCTCTTCCCGAGATTGAAAATCACCTCAAGGGACGTCATTTTGGGGACATAGAAAACATTCAAACGGCTGTAACCGACCAGCTGAAGGCTATTCCAGTGTATGAGTTGCAACACTGCTATGAGGAATGGAGAATCGCCTCCAGCGCTGTGTGGCTCCCCAAGGAAGTTATTTTGAAGAAGACAATACTGAATTGCAATTCTATTCGAATAAAACAATTTAGAAAAACCGCCATTTTAGTAAATGAGTTTTTAGCCAGTAAAACATTCCTGTGGCTCCTCAGCCTCCTTATTCGCGTGACTTGCCCTTGTGAATTGCTTCTCTTCCCAAGATTGAAAAATGGAACTCAAAAATGGAATTGACCTCAAGGAATGTCATTTTGGGACCATATAAAATATTCAAATAGCTGTAACCGATCAGCTGAAGGCTATTCCAGTATATGAGTTCCACTGCTATGAGGAATGGAATAACCATCTCCACTCCAGCGGTGTGTGGCTTCCCAAGGAAGTTATTTTGAAGGAAACAATACTGAATTGTAATTATATTCGAATAAAAAAAATAAAAAAACCAGTCTCATTACTTAATTTACTTCTACACGTACGTACTTTATTCGATATAGATAATATTTTTTTGACCTTTCCAAAATATTTTGAAGCAAAGGTCCTTGGTCGTCTTTCTCTTTCTATCGAAAGCTTGTGCCAGTTATAAAAAAGTGCTTGGTTTGTTTCCCGCTTATCGTTTTTATTTAGTAACGGCATGTAACCACTGAATAAACAGGAAATACACATACATAGTTAGACGTTCAGTGAAACAAACCCAATAAAAACACGTATCAAGTTAAATTTTTAAAATTACAGAACATACTCACTTACGAGGTGTGTAAATTAAGTAATGAGACTGGCAACGTAGCACCCGATCTAGCAACACTGCGGAGATGGGACTTAGAAGGGCGGTAAGTTAACACGTAATGCACCTTCAGTACCAATTTGAACTTGTTAGAGTCATTTGTTTGTTCTTTGTGACTGTTTTCGTAAACCGTTTTTTTCTAGTGCGTTTTAAAAATGAGTGACATTAATTTTGAGCAACGGTGTGCTATCAGGTTTTGCTTCAGACTTGGACACAGCGCTGTTTTTTCAAGAGCCCTTGTTTTTCGGTGGTTTAAGGTATTCTCAGAAGGAATATAGTTGATTGAAGATGAAGCATGCAGCGGAAGGCATGCATCTTCAAGAACCGATGAAAATGTCAATAGAATACGGGATCTTGTGCGTTCAGATCGTCGGTTGACGACAAGAATGATCGGGGAAGAGTTAAATTTGAATCACATCACTGTTCATCAGATTTTAACTAACGAATTGGCGATTAGAAAAATCTGCGCAAAAATGGTTCCAGAAAACCTTTCGCAGGAACAAACGGACATCAAGAGAGAAAGGTGTCTTGACTTTTTGGAATCGATTGAAAATGATCTCAATTTTATGGAACGTGTCATTACTGGTACTGAGACTTCTGAGGTGTTTGAGTACGACCCGAAAACCAAGCGCCAAAACATGGAATGGCACATTTCAAGCTCTCCAATACCCAAAAAAGCAAGAATGAACAAGTCGAAGATCAAATGCATGCTGATTTGCTTTTTTGATAGCCAGGGAGTTGTCCACAAAGAGTTTGTGTCTCCAGGCTAAACAGTAAATCAATACTTTTACAGAGAGGTTCCTGAAAAACTTTGAAAAAAAAACGGTCATGCGTGTGAGACCAAACATCAAGAACAACTGGATGTTGCATCGCGACAGTGCACCTTGTCACACAGCCATTTCAGTAAATGAGTTTTTAGTCAGTAAAAAATTCCTGTGGCTCCACAGCCTCCTTATTCGCCTGACTTGAGTCCTTGTGACTTTTTTCTCTTCCCGAGATTGAAAAATCACCTCAAGGGACGTCATTTTGGGGACATAGAAAACATTCAAACGGCTGTAACCGACCAGCTGAAGGCTATTCCAGTGTATGAGTTGCAACACTGCTATGAGGAATGGAGAATCGCCTCCAGCGCTGTGTGGCTCCCCAAGGAAGTTATTTTGAAGAAGACAATACTGAATTGCAATTCTATTCGAATAAAACAATTTAGAAAAACCGCCATTTTAGTAAATGAGTTTTTAGCCAGTAAAACATTCCTGTGGCTCCTCAGCCTCCTTATTCGCGTGACTTGCCCTTGTGAATTGCTTCTCTTCCCAAGATTGAAAAATGGAACTCAAAAATGGAATTGACCTCAAGGAATGTCATTTTGGGACCATATAAAATATTCAAATAGCTGTAACCGATCAGCTGAAGGCTATTCCAGTATATGAGTTCCACTGCTATGAGGAATGGAATAACCATCTCCACTCCAGCGGTGTGTGGCTTCCCAAGGAAGTTATTTTGAAGGAAACAATACTGAATTGTAATTATATTCGAATAAAAAAAAATAAAAAAACCAGTCTCATTACTTAATTTACTTAATTTACACCCCTCGTCGTGATGTCACACATCACACGAAGAACTAAATGTTGAAAATTACGCACTTGTGAAGCAATGAGCCATTAAAAAAAACGTCATCAAATCTGTCTATGAACGAGAAAGAAGGAAATAGCGGTTATGTCGAAGATCGAAGCGAAACTTGGTTGTCGTCAAACTTTTAAAGTCGCTATCATAACTGTAAAATAATGGCTGTCACATAATGTGACAGCCTTGCCAATTCAATAATGTCATAAACTTAAGATTAAGAATAGAAATACGTCTTTTTTGCCTGGCCAACTTTGATGACTATTTTTTTAATGGCTTGCTATTTTCATATACGTAAGGACCTAGATAATAGTAAAATGCTTGGATTTACTTGAATTTACAAGTGAAATTTAATTTGTGATCATATATACATATTTTCTTGGACCTCTAGCAATTTTATTCCTATGCTTTAATGGCCAAAAATTCTAACTTTATTAGTCTCAAATTAAGGTTATCTCTTGAGTGATCGTATGTTTGTAGAATACAAATTATTGAAAAAATATGAAAACGTTGAGGTAATAAAATATCCTCTTATACATATATATACCTACATGCATAGGTACATCATACGTCAACTTTAATAAAACAATTAAAAACCACTTTTCAGCGTAATCGTTTTGATCATATCTTTTTAAACACGTTTCCATCATATCTGAATATTTAATATACTTTCTTTAGACATTGTGCAACTCCGATTATAACACTTTTTTAAGAGCAATTTCCTGTATCGTTTTCATATATTCATCCACATAAAATATTAGATATCAGTCGTGGCTGGTGGAATTCGAAATTCCTGTATTTTGAAGAGGAAGCATGGGATCACACAATGAAACTTTCGAAAAAATCTTTCAAAAAAGCGTCTGTACCACCAGCAAATTATGGAAACGTATTGCAAAATATTTATGAAAACATTTTTATATTTGTTGAAGTTATGGGGAATATAAAATTCCAGAAATGGAATGCCGGTATGATATAAAAATTCAAATGTCCATAACTTTAACAGATCTTGAAGTTTCGAAAAATACACATGTAATAAAAGTGTTTGTATTTACGTGATAAGAAAAAAAATATAAGGTAAATATTTTGCAAACCGTTTCCAAGATTTATGGCGGTGCAGACATTATTTGAAAGCTTTTTTTACTATTCTAACGTTCCATTTGGGTCTAGTAATAATCCCCTAATATCTGGTGTGGGTCCCATGCTTCCGTACCAAAATAATTTCAAATTCCACCAACAGCTACTGGTAGGTAGCTATGTTAATTTTTTATTTTAATTATTAAATTAAATTAATTTATTTAAAAACATATTCACATGTTTCGACGTTGTTTGTTACGTGTTACAAGTGTCATTTACCCAAATTTTTTTAAAGTAACTTCGAATTAAAAAGTCTTCTATTTTGCCACAACGAACATATTTCTCTATATTGCCTCGGTGTGAACAGGCCTTAAGATCAAAATTTGATTTGCTCCGTACGTAAATAAGTCTAAGGCCATAGGTCTCGTTTATTATTGCAAATATTAATAAACAAGCGTTAGATATTTTCTAAATCTGCGTCTGCAGATTTAAATCAGAAATAAATTATGTTTGCGTATTTTTGTAAATATATGTAACTTTAATGTAAAACCGTAAAGTGGTAGCACAAAACATCGAACGTCAGTGTTGTGTATTGTAAATGGATGTTGTATATATTATAGAACCGGTTTATCAAAAAAACATGGACATTTGGTACGTACTACATATGTATTCCATTTAACAAGATGTTGCTTTTTCCTTACGGTGTCCTCGAAGAGTTCAAAAAGGGTACATTATTTGTTCTTACGAAATTCCTCTTCAGGTACAAAAAGTTGATAGTGAGGGCGAATGTACGGTAATAGTAAGGTTATTATACTTTTATATGTAGAATGGTTCTATTCTCGGTGTCAATGCTATGGGAACCATTTACATATTTCCTCGACACTGAGTAAATACAATGAGACCTACCTAATTCACACAATTTTCATTAATATAATATAGGGATATAATTAACAATTCTTACACTTGTAAAACATTATAACACACAGTTCAGCGACAGTAACTTTGCCCTTGGCAACAGTATACAAAACTTGAAATTGTGCCCATTTCTTTTATAGCTGCAGACGTGAGAAGTACGCTTCGAGAAGTACAGTTTGTCTCTTATATGTGTGTGCTACCTCGTACTACATTCGTTATGCACATTTCACGGGCAAAGCTATTCTGGGTGTAGTGTAGGTGACAACTGGCCTTCTTCTTTATTAATTTTTGGTTTGTTGGATTTGATTTTTTGCCACCGTTTCGGAGATTTATTTCTCCTCCTTCAGAGCTTAATCAATGTTGTCATTAACTTAGGTACCACCTTATACGACAGTAATAACAAAATCGATTAAGTCCTGAAGAAGGATAAAAAATATCGGAAACATTGGAAAAATTAAATAGTTGTTTATTCCCGGACCTAAAATCCAACAAACCAAAAATTAAATAGTTTTTTTTTTTGCTAATTTATTTTATGTATTGCAATAGTCAGTTGATAAAAATATTATACAAGTCCAATTATTGCATTTTTTACACAGTGACTCCCAAAATTAAACAACTAAATTTAGCCTTGCCTACCGTCCACCTTATTTTTCATAATTATTATTGATATTTGCACTGTTGTTGCTGCTTACTTAAAATTGCATTTTTAAATATGAATAATTATACTTTTGTCGTTGATAACACATATTTACATATCATTTGGGTAACCCACTTGATAAATTCATATCGCACAAATTCAGTTTTCGTAAATTTTTATCAATATAGCATTTGAAGTAAACAATTTTTTATAAAAAACTGTTATAACTCAAAAAGCGTCACTAAAAAAATGTTTTCTCTTGTTTTTAAATATTAAAATGTATAAATCATATAACTACTAAAGATTGGCTGAAAGATATATTTAATTTTATAAGTAGTTTAAAACGCTTAGATATACATAGATGCATTTAAAAATATACATACACATCTAAATCCTTGTAGGCTAGACACCCTCTATACTTATTTTCTTTTGTAGTGAATACTACCATATATATATATCAATATTTTCTGTTACAGTTGGTAGTATAAAGTTCATTAGTCGAGGTAAAATCGGATTACTCAAATATTGATCATTACTAAAAGGGTATACCTACAAATGTCCATACGTACCGGGTGGGCAAATTTCGATGTTTTTATAGGGTATCTCGGTAACTGTAAGGGCTATGGAAAAATGAACCCACCTTTCCCGACCTCTTTTTCGAGATAAATTCATTGGTGAAAACCAGAATTTGCTATATCTTTGTTTTCGAGTTGTAAACGAAAATTGATTTTTTTGAGTTTTCGATTGGTGTCGATAACTCGGTTGTTTGTAAAATTAGAAGAAATCTGTTTGCACGTTCTACAGGCACTTTTTTAGTAGAATAGGATTTCCTTAACAAATTTTTTTATATCTTGTGTAGTTTTCGAGTTATGGCATAAACTTCTATTTTTTAAATGGAAACCATAGTTGGCTATGATTTAGCTAAAAAGAGGATTTTTTTTCTCTTTACAACGATATATAGTTTGTGGGGTCTATGATGAGTGTTTATGCGGAAACAGTTAAAAACATATGTTTTCTAATAAAGGACAGTATAGTAATTTCAATGATTTTGCACAGTAGGCGCCTGTCATTTTGAAAACAGAACAGTTGGATATTGGGATGTAAATACACAGTTACACATTACTGTTTGATTAATTGTTTATGTTTGGTTTTTGCTTGCATTATAGTTTTAAAGTTTCGATTAAAGAAATTGACAAGGCGCGATGGCGTATCAAAATTACGAAAAGTTTAATATGCTAGAGTGTTTTATTCAATGTGTTACTATAGAAACTTACTCTTCCTGCAAAGAAAAAACAAAGTAAGTATACCTATACAAAAAATTAAAATTTTTAACTGTTTCCGCATAAACACTCATCATAGACCCCACAAACTATATATCGTTGTAAAGAGAAAAAAATCCTCTTTTTAGCTAAATCATAGCCAACTATGGTTTCCATTTAAAAAAAATAGAAGTTTATGCCATAACTCGAAAACTACACAAGATATAAAAAATCTGTTAAGGAAATCCTATTCTACTTAAAAAAGTGCCTGTAGAACGTGCAAACAGATTTCTTCTAATTTTACAAACAACCGAGTTATCGACACCAATCGAAAACTCAAAAAAAATCAATTTTCGTTTACAACTCGAAAAACGAAAAGATATAGCAAATTCTGGTTTTCACCAATGAATTTATCTCGAAAAAAGAGGTCGGGAAAGGTGGGTTCATTTTTCCATAGCCCTTACAGTTACCGAGATACCCTATAAAAACATCGAAATTTGCCCACCCGGTACATGTGTACATTAATGAATTAGTATCCAATTGAATTACGTGTCAATTTGTTTTGACAAATATTAGGGTCGATACGTTTGATTTGATTGATGATGGAAAGGTTATTTAGATACATTTATTATGCTTTAATGCATTTTTCATATCTTGTGTTTATTGTACACGCATTGTATCTGTTACTTTGACATATAAAATTAAACATTCTGGTCATCCCAAGACTACACGAGATTAAAATAAGAAAAAGTTCTGCTCAGTACTGTATCTATACATCTGTACTATCTGGATACTCCTGACTAATCGGTAACAGAAAAATAGTTTAACGATAATTTTAATATTCAACAATAAATTGCGAAAGGAAACAATTGTTAACGTTGATACTTTGCTTACAAAAATGAAAAATTGTTATTGCATAGCTTTAATTCCCACGAACATTTGTGGGCTTACTGCAAAAAAACCGTTAAGTCCGAAAAAGTAATTGTCTAGATATCTAACTTTTTTTTACAGGAAAAATCTGCTTTTTTCATCAAACTATTCAGTTTAAGAAAACGTAAAAAGCTCATTTAAAGGGCAATACAAATTGCATTGTAAGTATTCCTATTATTCTACTAATTTTTGCCTTAGTATGGTGTAGTAACTATGGTATAGAGTTATTATCTAAGTAAGTCTGACGATTATGAGTTAATATCTACGAATTATGTTTATTTTCTTAACAGACCAGTAGGGCTCAATAAATAAATAACAGATAAAGAGGTGGTTACAAGTCTATTGTTGTTTTCGGAGACTCTTAATTGAAAATGTATATTTAAGCTCACTATGATTTTGTCCCAGCATTAGCTGAATGTAGCTTGTTAATAAATCTTTCAGACATTCTATGTGAAATTCGTTTTGAACATATTTTTTGTTAGTAAATGTTAAGAACCCGGGATCAACAAGGCCTTGTTCTGAGAATTTATGCGTGATCGGCACGAGGTGACGTCATGAGACGTGGTGAAATATGACAGCTATTAATGTTAACCGACATACTAGTTGAGAAATAGATGTTTAAATCGGTTTTGGGCTTTCATTTTATTTTACGAACTTAACATAAATAATTTTATTATGACCTGGTTAACATGGCTTTATTTTTTCCATATTTTTTCTCTCCATCTGCCCCCCTACTCAAAATTCTCGAGTACGCCGCTGCCTCGCGACGTTCCTAATTTGCAACATCTGCAGCGCTATTTTAACGAAATCAATTAACGCAAACCAATAATAAACCGTCTAATGGCCGATTTCGATCAGGCTTCGACAATAACGAACGGCAAACTGGTATAGGGCGGTATTGTAGTGCCCCGTTGTATACTGTCTGTCCGTCCGTGGCGTCGTCGTCGAGTTTAGCATGCCTCGAATTTATTTCGGTGGCCGTGCGTGCTGAAAGTATATAAAACGCGAAAGGGTTAAGACGTAATGAACAAAGTTTCATACGTACGTACGAACTCTATCGCTTTATACAGTGTGAGAAACGCTTGGAAAAGTTCAGTATTTCCTTTTGCGTTCGACAACAGTGAAAATTTGTGATTTTTTTTGCCTTAGTAGACCTAAAATGATCTGGAATGTTTTTAGATTTATGGTATATTGTGAATTTTTGTTTATGTAATGAACCATTGTAACTAACGATAAAATACATAAAATACCATAGTTTAACATAAAAGACACAAACAACTACTACCAGAAGATGCGTCTGAAAATTATTAATAATATATTGTTACGAATGCTGGGCCAGTCCGCCCCTGCCTTCCTCGATACCAGCCGACCGCGTCGTCTGATAGACGTACGTGGAAGCGCCTGGAAAGATCACGGCTGCTTTGCCCGATTGTTCGGGTGATCGAAGCGCCGGGAAGCTACTGGTAGAATCCGCATGGATATATAACGGGGTATTTCGACGCGGGACAATAGTTTTCTATTTGAATCATGTGAAAAGCTTCAGTACAACGCTCTAATATAAATTGTATAAAAATAAATTAGTGTAGTTACGTAGTGTTTAGTCCGTAGTTGTATTTAATAAATAAATAGTGTTTAGTGTATATAGTTTAAAAGTGCGTTAATTTTTCACACCTCACGAACCCTAAATAAATAAAACGTTACAATATATTTAAAAAATGTTTTCCTTATAGTTATAAGTTGAGATAGTTATCAAAAACATTACAAAAGTATTTAGGCTTTCTTTAAATCTTTTCGTTTTCAGGAACTGTAGTTAGAAAAGATTGAGTTATATAAATAATAAAAAAATAATTAATTAGAATAAGTAATGAATTATAAATATTTACAAAAAGTAAATTATTAAGTATTTTTTATGAACTTCAAAATTTCTGTAGATATTACATAAATATGTATGAATAATTTAAGCCAAAATATCAAAAAAGTAATCCAGCCTTAGATGTTTGGTTGTTTTTTCATCTTAGCAATACGCTTCTTTTATGCTCCTGGTGGCTGATTGATGCTTCTGAAATTAATCATTATAAATCGATATTTATAGTGATTCTAGTGAATTAAATATTTTTGAAGGAAATGATCAAGATTCCAGGTGACTGCGAAAATATGTCTTTAAAATTAAGGAGTACTATTTCTCAAATATTATCCAAGGTGGCCTATTTAAATTAAAAAATAAGGATCGCATGCTTTTCTTTTAATTGTTGTGTAAGAGCTATTTTCCAAAAATTTCATCATATTCAATTATCACATGTAGGTACCTATTTAAAATTTCTTTTTATTTAGTTACATATTACTGTTTTTATTTGTACTTAAAAATAAGTAAGTAAATGCTTCAAGTTATCTAGTTTATTTCTTCTAAAAGCCAAAAAAAAATGGAATAAAACCCAATTTTCAAATGATTGAACTAAATGAGCTACAAAAAGTCCAAAAATGTGACTTGGATTTTTTAAGCTTTTGAATTTCACTTTACTCATATTTTTATAAAGCCACCGTTTTTATTTCCGCTAAATAAATATTTCTAGCTGTCGAATTTATTATTTTCTGAAAAAAATCGTCAACAATTTAGTAGTTTCAGTTCCTCACGGTTTTTTTTTTCGTTATTTTCTGTTAGCCTTTTACAAGGTCTCGCCAATAACACAATTCAATTGTTTGCGGTAGGTAATAGATATTCCGCTAATCAGAAAAAAATACGTACTTGATTTCTCGTCACGGCGACTGCCTTCAGCGTCACCATTAACAGCATAATGATTACAGAAACTACATACATAGGTATTTCTGTCTGAATTCTTAAGTGTCCACATAGAAATAAAATAATTGACAAAATTGCAACATGCAGCTTTAACGTGATAATAATTTCAAAACATAATGCAATACAAACGATGCATATCTAATAATTGACGATTTTGATATGCAAAGCATACCTAAATCAATCAGTTATTGGTAGAATCTCTGATGTCATATATTTTTCAATATCAGTTATGCAATATATGTATGTATTTATTTTGGCGTTTTCCCACATTTGGATAATGTTTATTAGAAGTTCATCAATGATAATTTTAATTTTATCATACAATTATTAATTATGTTTAAATGATAATTTTGTTTCACGTGTTAATGATAAAAGGTGTTTTTTTGATAATATATATAAATATACTTTCAGTATATTTTTTACATATATCTAGAAAATTGTAAATATTTTGATTTGAATTTATAATTTTGGCAACATCCTTTTAAGTGTATATTTCACAGAAACTCTTAATAACACTCTCCTACAACATTTCTCCTCATCGGTTTTTCAAAAAAAAAAAAAAAAAACCGAAATCAAAAAGTGTTGCAACATGATATGATACAACTAGATAGGTACCTACCACTGATCTGTATACTAAACAATGTAGAGATAGTATTTATGTAGTGGTACCTACCATCCAACCACCAAATTCTCGTAATTCATGAAGTTACATATATTGAATTTAGAGTGAATCTTCTCATTTAGGTGCTCTAAAGAACTATGCCCAGTTTGGGCCACAACGGAGACATGATGATTTATGTATACGTCAGTGATTAGGGGGACACAATCTGAGTCTAAAAGGAAAGGATTCACTTGGGTTTGTTGGGTATATAGGAAAGGAAGGGCGTTATTATATTTCAACTTCTTGTTCTTCATCAGAACTTCTAATACTATGAATATGTCTTCGGCAGATTCTGCAGGTGATCGCAGAAGGTATTTCCCATACCCCAGGATACCAGTTGTATCTCTGTCATGATAACAATATTCAAATTTTTCTGCCATGACGGCATCAAATCCATCTAGGGACTTGGCCGGATCAACAGAAAGTACCAAACAAATCCAAGATACGTTATTTGGAAATATTTTGGTAATATCTGAGGGTTACCACCCTCACCGCGGGAAGGTGCCCTAAACGCACAAAAATTGAACGTGCACTAGGAGACTTTGGAACACTCAAAAACCCAAAGGACCCGAATTAGAACATTGAAACCTGGAGTTTCTTAATCCTCTCTTAATGCCCCTCAATTCTAGCTAGGTTTTAATTTGTCTCTATCGTGGCCCATTTTCCATAAGAAACGGCATAATTCTTTGATATAATATGTAGTTTTCAGGTCGTATGAAGTTCTAGGACTTCTAGGCTAGGCTATGATGCATTTGTTCAGAATACTTAAAATTCAATTTCCTTCTTCCTTATTGTATATTACTAATACAGGTACCTGTAAAGACCTATCTTCTAAATGACCTATTCTACACTAGATGGCAGTACCATGCATTTTTTTAAATACATAATCAAATAATTAATGAATTGCCAACATTATCATGTTATCAACATCAACGCACATGTATGTACATACGTATGTACATACGTATGTAAGCGTTAAGAGAAATTAGAAGTGAAATTGTCTTGGAAAATATTTTCAGGTGTTCTTGTGGTTTTATTCCTTTTTATAATTTGTATTAACCGTTTTTCGTTGAGAATATAACCTTCCTAAATACCCAACGAAACAGCTTTGAACTTTCAGTCTCAGTCTTAAACAATTCTTTTAGAACACAGAGGAAGGAATTGATTTCAGCATGGCTTTGGGCTTTGTTTTGTTTTGCTTCAAATATTGTGGGCATGTAAAAGAAATGCGCCGCTCTTGTTGATTCGTATAACAATACACCAAAACTGATTTGACATGATTTATTTAATCATAATTAATATTATTAGATAATATATAAAGAAAAACGAAAAAATGTTATGCAACAATAACCAATGATGAAATAAACATTCTTCATACTAGTCAGCATTCCCCGTACCTATCTATTTTTAGACTTACATACAAAGATATATGTAGGTATAAGCTTGATTGTATGATCGTGATTTTTTTAAATATACTGACAATTTTTATAAAACCTGTGATCTCAACTAAAAAACACCTAAATTTTGTTTTTTGTCGTTAACACTTTGTTCTGTTCCCAGCTTTCGACGTCCCATGTGATTCCCGCTTACCGGGTGGGTCGCGAGATGGCGCCACGCTAGTCTGTAATAAAGCAGCTGGTCAGTGGACAGAAGAAAGACAGACTGGTTTCCCTTGTGACTTCCTTGTGACTGTCGGTGAGAGAGCGAGTGTCGTGTGCGTTTCGTGCCAGGAACGATGAAAACGGCCTAAAACCTCGTGTGCTGTGCATCTCTGACCCGAAAGACCTACGAAAATGAGTTTGTGATGTGCTGGTTCGCTAGTGTTATATAATGCACTCTCTATTGGTCACTGGACGATTGTTATCCCGAGCAATTTGGAATGGAATCGCGAACATCTCGACGGCAACAGATCCCAACGTGCACAGGAAAACCGAACCGCATCTAGTTTCGGCTGTTTGCGGCTTTTCAAAGGAGAGAAAAATCCAAAGTCTGATCAAGGGGCAGTTCGGCGACGATGCCTGGTTCACGGCGAAATACAAGACCGCAGACGTACTGGGTGAGTTTCTCGCGGGAACATAACCTAACCTTTGGACGTTCCGTGACGTCGATATTCTTGGAAGAGGCCGCACACTCGCATACTGTTTGCATAATCAGTTCTATTTACTTCGCAACGTTACGAGCATTCTAATGCCTCTAAAATCGTGATTTATTGGCATTGTTCTAATTTCATTCAAACTTAACGTTGAGCCTTGACATTGAGGCCGATTTCGCTCATATACTGGGTGCTAATTATAACAGTACAGAAGAGTAACAAACAGCAATATTTGTTTATCTTATTAACCGTATTTTTTTTTTATTAAACCCAGCCTCGAGTATTTTTTTTATTATATCTTCGTTGTTTATGTTTACAGTATCAATGGGACTGTGACGTTTTTGCTGTCTATTGCAAAATAAATCGAGGTCATAAGAAACATGAAAAAATAGCGTGAAATTCCGGGAGAAACTTTGGCCGAATGATTTTTATTTTTATTATAGACCCTACAAGTTTTGTTTACACTAAAATATTGTTGTGTCAAGGATTCACGCAGAATTAGGTTAGTTTTTGTTTTTTTTTAACATATTGAAGATTTTCCAATAGTTTTCGTTTTTACAGGTGGTCCAGATATCGTGATAGAAAATAAATGATTACTGCATAAAAAAGACAACAGATAAATCAAGGAAACCTACTTTATTTATTCAGGATGTGTCTGACATTTAATGAATAAGATTTTCAAAATTTTTGCTGTTCGCAACTACAGTGGTATAGAACCAGTTTTGAAATTATGTCAGTACTCGATGAAGGATGTCGGAAATAACTGCAGTAATCTCACATGTAATGGCGTACTGACTTATTTGAGATCCTCTAGTGAATTGGGAGCATCTTTATATACTCTATCTTTCAGATGCCTCTATAAATATAAACACATGGATTAAGATCTGGACTGTAAGGGGGCCATTCAGTTCAGTGAATTTTCAGTGGGTTTTCGGCCTGAAGTCTCGCGCCTTGCATTCCAAACACTTCCAGTTATCTCAGCTCTAGCCATTAACCTGAGACAAAAACGGATATCAGTACATAAGAACATTATGATGAAATGTGGGGTACTTGAAAAATACCAGTGTCTATCCTTATAAAATGCCACTACTTACCGTGAAATGACCACTTCACTATGAGTTTCCTTTCTTCCAAATTGTTTACGAAATACACGTAAAACAATGCCATTAAGTCAGTTAGGTACTTTCGTAAAATTATCTTACAATAAATAATCGTTCTTTCAGTGTCAAGGAGTCCATACTCAAATCATTAAAAAACTAAAACAAGGTCTTCACCTGAAATGTCTATTTACAATTTCGCTATCACAAAATTATACACAAATTTATGAGCATGCCGTTGTTGAAACAATATATTTTTTTATCATGTTATTTGGACCTCGCTGCACATACAGTGAAATGAAAATTATAATCAGATTTTTCTTTAGTCATTCCTAAACTTTAAGAGTTGATAATTTAAGATAATGTTTATTAATAGGTAATATTATTTTTCTAATGAAGCAAAAGTTGAAGAATACCTTTCAGATTTCAACAAAATCATCGTATAACACTTTATTCTTAAACCTCGGATTAAATGCAATTAAATGTAAGGCTAAAAAATACCAAAATATATTTGACACGTACTTACAAATGTAAATATGTATTCACACTAAAATATGTGTATTTAGGTTATTTACAAGCAACTCTTTATCACGATTTTTACCCAAAAAGTCGTTGAAAAGGGGATTTTCTGATATGTGCTGTTATTTACATTTAAGTAATTGTTTAAACAAACCTTATCTTAAGAGGACAGAGCAGTTATAATGGCCTCGGTATTAAACTATTACTTATTATTAGGGTACGGAAATGTGTGCGACAACGGAGGGCTCGGAACTATAAAACTATATGATAATGACAGTATAAACCGTAATTTTAAAGCGCCTTCTACATTATATACGCGTGTATTTATTGCCCGTACTACAGACAGCATTGACCCTTCCCAAAAACGCTTCAGAGCCCGAGTATGCGCATTAGTACGCAATACTGCCGCGGGAACGCGGGATACTCTTACGTAGTTTTACACGCGGGCAAACAAACATTCTGAAGCCTACTTATTGTGTATTACCAAAATAGACAACATTGCTGTTTTTTTTGTTGAATGTGGTTTTGAATCTGTTTTGAACTAGTCAACCTACTACAAACATTTGTGTAGATCCACGTACTTACAGCATAGTATTTCATCGTCGATAATACCCTGATAATAGTTTTGTACAAGAATCTTCGGCTGCTTCCATCTACTGGTTTTTCCCAGGGTGTGGTTGCACCTAATAATCTGATAATCTAACCAAACAGTGAAAATATTTTCATCCATTGTGTCAATAGATAGTTTTAGTATCTACAAGTATATAATTGTTTAATTGACAAGGTACTTAAGTACTTCCATATGTGAAAATCATCGTGACATGGATATAGTTATTAATGAGTATTAATTGTTAATTCCAGAATTAAATTTCCTGTGGTGAAATCTGAAAGCAATAAACATATACCTAATCATTTATTCATTATAACTATTCAACGAGCGGTCCAATGTCAATTTTTTCCAGTTTTTAGAAATTATAGAGTGAAAGGGATTAATAGGTGTTACAATGACTATCAAGTTGGGTAAGGACATAGCATAAATTGTTGGCATTATTACTGGCATAGCATAAAATTATAAATCGTTTATTATTATCCGAGTAGGTTGATACAGATAGTTGCAGCCTCATTGTAATATTTTGATAACGAAACGAAATTTTTCTGGAATTGAAATTTCGAAGGTCTTAGAAATGAAGCTGTGGTACCCTTTAACATGATGTGATAAAGGATTGATACAAATAGTTGTAGCCTTTGGTTTTAAGCCGTTGGTTTAGCTTCAAATCATAGAGTTGTGATAATGAAATTGTTGTGGAACTGAAATTTCAAAGGTCTTAAAAATTAACGTTTTCAGACTTGCCAAACTTAAGCGAATTGTTCCTCTAATAATGAGTAATTAGAGCTTGAAATTTTGCCCTCAAATTTCTTTTAAGTAAATTGGTTAGCTTGGTCGCAGCTGTGATACCCTTTAGGATATTATGATAAATGATCAAATATATTTTTAGTAGAATCATAGACTTTTTTATTTAAATATGGAAGCATGGTGCTAACCTATGGTTCAAGAATATTATAAAAACTACATTAGGGAATGTGTTTATTCATTGAATATTAACATCAGATTACATTTCGGATTACATACCACGTTTTCAGCATTTTCTTTTTGTCTTTGTTGTGTTACCGTTGTGTTATTTTTCTTCTACGTTATCTTTCTCAGCCTCTTCTTCAATTTAGAGTTATTCTGCGCTGGAACTCTTCTTTTTGCCATTC
The DNA here is from genome assembly GCA_029963805.1 of Aromia moschata. Taxonomy (NCBI): domain Eukaryota; kingdom Metazoa; phylum Arthropoda; class Insecta; order Coleoptera; family Cerambycidae; genus Aromia; species Aromia moschata. Next base: position 132,062 of record JAPWTK010000023.1, on the reverse strand, counting down.
CTTCAATGTCTAAATAAGGAAAATGTAAGTTAATTACTGCGTTAATTACTTTCAGTACTGCTGTTTCACATAAAATAACATAAAATGTGAGAGTTCCAAGCTTCGCAATTTATGCAATACCTAGATATTTTTTTAAAGAAACAGTTAATGAAATTCTAAATATTAACGTGGGACCTAATTATCACAGGGATGATTTGTAAACATATTACCGTAGGAATGACTTCATTCATAATAATTTGTAGGAGAAACGGAGGATTTTTTTATATTTAACGATGTTATAGACTGGCGAATTTCTTGCACCAGTTATCTACTTTCCCTCTAATTTAACTCTCGGGATGCAACATTTTTATTGTATCTACTATACTTTGAAAACAATTATTTTCAATCAGATATACGCCTTATTATTAGTGTATTAAATTTTAAACAAACGACTTATTAGATAATTTTTATATTATACTTCAAAACTGGACAGGTCTGATAGACACTTATGCTATTTTGGTTTCTGTAAAACGTAGCTAATAAATAGGGAAGGACAAGGAGGACAAAGACAAGGTGCAATTAGTCTGACATAAATAATTTTTTGACGCTGAAGAAGATATTCCTCATTTTTTGTGAAATCACTTAACTATTGTCATGGGCATATGATATTATATACATTACATATTAATCGTGTTATCTTTAAGTAGTTTCCATTCGTTTAAAAAAATTGTGATGGAATCACCACGACTTAGAATTTACACTAAAATTTAAACTGAAAAAGTTAACTGCCTCAGATTTATTTTGAATGATGTGTACATATGTATTTATCAGATTTAACAGACTTAGACGTTTACATGTTATTTTTTTATTGACGAGATATACCAACAATGCAATAATTAACCTTGAGGTTTACGATTCTAAAAATAAATAATTATGGGGTATCGGGTTAGAATTTTTCTGCGAAAATCGGAGAATTCGCTTCGCCCACGTTGCTAGAGAACAGATTTACAATCCATTTGAATAACGTAAAAGTTTTCGATATAATAATTTTGACGAATTTAGGGTATATCGTGCCCTTTATCTTTGTGCGTTTACATTGAATCTAAAATATGTCTGACTCGATTTATTTACTACTTCGCAATCTGGGGGCATATCGTTCTAATAGCAGTAGGTTTCGGAAAATGTCAAACGGCAACCTATTTTTAACCCGGTAACGAGCAGCTGCGCTTGATTTTCCTGGCGAGTTTTCCGCGAACGATCAAACCGTGGTCGACTTAACGTGTATCGCATTCATACGCTGAATTGCAGATTGAATTTTACAACATCACAGATGGAAAAGTCATTCATATAATACCCATTCAGTATACCTAATCATTCAATACTACATACATATAGTATGTATTCTGTGAGATGGAATAGCAAAAGTTATTGGGTGATTTTTTTTTAATTGAGTAATGAATGGGTTTCATTCAAATCATAAAATTTATTTCTCATTCAATTCTAAACATATCATGATAAAACTGAGGAAATGACTTTCAGAAAGTCGAAAAAACTTAACTTATTTGACTTAATTTAGCCTTTAACACGAGGTTAAACAGCACCGTAACCTAATGGTCAATTATTGTAACCCCGATTGTTTCACACCACATTATCCAATCTGGTACATTTCAGGTATAAGACCACAATTAGATATGGGTTTTTTATAGCTATCAGACTTGAAGTCATCTTCTAATCAGAATCTGTACGTTGTCTCTTATATCAACCAATTAGACTCGTTTCTATGTAGCCAGGAGTGTCCAATTAGAATATCTATTATTGTAACACCTTCCTATTTTAGTCCAGTAGATATTTTGAGGATTTTAACGATCTTTTATAAACTGCCTTTACGCCCGCCTTTGTCTTTAAAAATTTGTCATTGTCATCAGTCATCATTCCAGCGACTTACCCATTTGTGTATGGATAGCTTTATGCATAATTGTGGGTCTCAAGGTTCAGGGTTTGTTAATGCTTTCAGAGCACATTATCTGATTTACTTATCTTTCTTTTTGCCTGGCGACCTTTATCTCTTGGTACTCAACTCAGCGGTACATGGTTTTAACTTCCTAGTTGTCGAGGTTTTCCACGCAATCTCACACTAATGTGTTTTAGCGTCGCTTAAATAGGAAATGATGACACTTGACTTGTTCTTAGTTACCTGCCTTAAGTCTTATCTCGAAAACCACCCTCAACAACCCTAAATCCTCATTCTGTCTTGTGACAGTCCGTATTTGTCGGTACTGGGAGGACTCCATTGTCCCAATTGGAATTTCTGTAAATTGTACACTTCGGAAGTATGTCCTCCCTCTGATGCCATTCTATAATGGTACTTTATCAGCATTAGACCTTATATTAGTCGATGCATCACCTTCTGAGCTGCTCTCTGTGTAAATACACGCAACAGTAGTGAGTTTACTAATACTTTTATTTCGGCTGTGGCTAGATTGTTCATGATTCCTGTAGCAACCAACTGTTGGTCAAATCCCACTCTAAATTTGGCTCACTGTGTGTATATCATGTATATGTATGTATATACGAGTATTATATTGGCACAATAATTATGATGAAACTTGCATCATACTCTAAGCGACTTGCGACACATCACTCGTAATAAACACTTCAACTCCGCAATTATCTGCCTATTACGTTACGTTGCCGATACACGGGAGTAATCACGACGGGTGAATGATTCCGAATAGTTCGTCTCTCTTCGCTTCGTTACACAAGAATTGAACGAAAACTAGCTGTATAATAGGAAATTAGTAATTTGTAATATGTATTCAACTAACAAACTGGTTAGTTAGTCCCCAAACCAATTTTTTTAATGCGCGTATGGAAAGAATGGAAAGTCCAAAGTCCGCGGTGTCTCCACGTTTAGAATAATAAAATAAATGACAAATGCGCCGCTCAGCTGGCCAGATTCAACCGGTCGTGGGGAAAAAGTTCGAAGGCTGGTCCTCATTCTCATTATAGCTCATTAATAATTCATGTCTATTAATCAGTTGAATGACATAGGTTACATATTTGTACCTTTTTTTGGTGCTGGGTCGAAATAAAATAGTTCCGTTAGTTGTCTAAATAAATTAAATTATGCCTAGGTGTAAATATTACGCGGTTAAGAGCTGAACCATCTCTTACCTGTAGCGAGTTAGTTCCCCATCAGTCAACATTTTAAAAAGAATGTGTCGAGGTTAGGGGGGGGGGGGGAAAAGAAGGGGGGAAAAACTCTGTAAAGGAAAAAAGCTTGTTAACAATATGTTATCAAATATTAAAATAAAAATAGTTATTTCGTATTTTTTAAACTCGTCGGGTTCTAAGTTGTATTGCAAGCAGCAGTCCTATTTTTGCAGGATAATAGGATTCTATAAAAAATAAGCTATCGATTACAATTAGTCTCCTCCTTATCTGAACAATGCACCCTCTACAATTTTCTATTAAAGCTGTTTTGCATTCCTGTGCGAATTACATTATTATTCAAGCACCGTTGCCAAGTACTTATGTATTTTTACTCCCGTGTAACGGTTATATTTAGTGTTCGTCTTATTTCAACTTTCCTCGCTATTGTTATGTTTAAACGTCACCAAAAATGTTTCGTTTCAGACGACAGCGATGCATAATGTGATATGCATGAAACAATGAGGTAGATGTTTGTACAAATATTTAAATATGAATGATATTCTCAACAGAGTATACATTGTCTTTTTATTTAGTAAATAGCTCTTTAAATTACTCTTTTATAATACTGAAAAAGTTGGCAAAAACGAGTCGCGCCACAGAGGCGTACGCATCATAAGTGTATTACAAAAATGTAACTAATAGCCTTTCACACGTTTACCGTATTATACTATGAAATTATATCATACTATTCAACGCGTTGCATACAACAGAGGTAAAACAACAGCACCAGCTGACACAGGAGTACTGCAATCAAATTAAATTCGCATTGCTACAAAATGACATGCTGCACGAGATGCCTGTGTCGCGTCGCCGTAAGCCAACCTTAATCATTAGAGTTCGTGCGAGCGCGGAGTGTAACAGGACCGTAGTCAGTTAACGAATGAAAATATTAATATGTTTACATAAATTACATATGTAGCAACATAGTACTATTTTTACCAAATAGTATGGTTAAGTCAAGGATAAAATACCTATATAAATTAAGATAACACGTAACAATGGCAACACTTACCCGACAAACGTCAATGTTGAGACAAGGTTTCCATGGCAGGTTGGCGGTGGTTAAAACATATTATATGCTTTTCTAAGTGTTCTGGAGTGAAATTAGCTACTGAACGCCCGCAAGCATCGGTAGCTTCGTCTATAATATAATATACGAAATTGTCCCCAATGTCTTCACGTATTGATGTCACTACATTGTTGTAAACCCGATCGACATATGCAAGTCTTAACGTACTTTCTTGAGGAATTTTTCGGTCCATATATTTTTTTAAAAACGTACATAACTTGGGGTTCTCTAGTTTGTTTAATGGAATATTGCTTGCAACAAAGACTTCTGTAAGTTCATAGAAAAATACTGAGTCGTCGGCGCTGGACGAGGCATGGCATTTCAGATGTCTTGTTACTTTAGTTTTATCTGAAGAATTTATAATGCGTTCACACACAGTACAATAAAGGTAATTTCCTTGAATACGTATGTCCCTAAAATCCTCGGGATCACTGTCAAACCACGATTGAAATACTTCCCGTGTATTTCATTTCACCTTTGGCATGGTGCCTCACTATTCACTTCTCCCCTCAACTAATAATTATTAATATTTATAAAGTTATAAACACACGACAAATACTTAAAAACGAAACGTATCAACGCGATGCAATACCGGCGACTGTCTGTTACAGCGTGCCATAAATAACTAAAATTGCTAGCGCAGTTTTCGTAATGCAAGTCAGCTGTGAGCTGTGAAGGCCAACGAGTCGAGGGCAGTACATGCCCGTTCGTAAATATCGTTCGACTGTCTTGACATAATTCCATGGTACACTTGACTCGTCTGGCAGCTCTCAAACTCGATATTTTGTTCAACTTTGAGATCGTATAGAAATAAACACCTCGTATATTTTTTGTTCAAATTTCCCATATGGGGGTTTTGAGTCGTGATTAACGCTATGTATTCAGATTTTAAATACAAAAACCGCAAAATGGTTATATTGGATTTCGGGGGTATAAAAACATCGTAGCAGGCCATGGGGATGCATCTTAAAAGCGACGGACGGTCAGAAGAAGCAGTTTTCGATGCCCTTCAAATAAATAAAAAATAAATTTAATCGGTTATCTTAAATATGTACCCTTATATAGGTACTTATTTAAAATTAATAATTTTTTTTAACTTTTTTTTTTGATTTATTTGAATGACGTGACTAAAATTATTCGTTACCTCAGTGTGGCTAATATAAAATGAATTCTGTCCTTGCAACGAAAATAAATAGGTCTAATGTATACATTTAATAGATTTTCATGCAAATTAGATTTCAGTAGTTAACATACGTAAATATTCCAAGTGAGCCGTGTAAATAATTATCCTGATTTAAAATATGTATGTGTACCAATGCCGTATTTATATTTCATGAGTTAATTTCACACTGCATTTGTAATCTTATTGTTGTCCAAAAATCGGTGTCACCTTTTACTCCAAATGTACAGGGTGTCCCAAAGTTGATGTCTCGGGACTATATCTAGAGAATGAAAAAAATTATCACAAAACCGTTTACGTGGTTTGATTCGGGGTGCAGTAAGGTGCATTTTACGCTGGAAAATTGTTTTTTTTTTCTAAATCTAGAAAATGGCGAAACTGACTTAATCAGAAATTTTTTCCCAGGAACATATATGTATGTACTTTTTTTGTGCTATCTGGAAAGTGCTATTTTTTCTGAACATTTTTTATTAAAAAAGTTTTTTCGTATCTTTTATATTTAAAAATATACAGGGTGACATAATTTGAAAATACCCTCAATTGCATACGAGTTAGCCATGATGTAATCGAGTGGCCTATGGAAAACAATGAACTAGGGCTGTTGACATAAGTTTGTTTAGTGAATATATTGTGTGTGTCAAATAGTTTACGGGCGTGAATTAATTTAAATCGCGCCGAAATGTTTACAAACAATGAAAAAGTAGACATGATTTCAATCTATGGTGAATCTCAAAAAAAATCCGAGAAGAACCGTCAACATCTATCGAGAGAGATATCCCGAACGTCGTGCTCCAAATGAAAAGATTTTTGCTAGATTAGAAAGAATTTTGCGAGGTAATGAAAATGCATTTTCATCGCGAAAAGGTAAACAGATAGCAAAATCAGTATGCAATGATATAAATGTAGCTAGGGTTTTAGAGTAGTTTGAAAATAATCCTAGAAATTCAATACGACAGGCAGTAGTTGAACTTGATATAAAGCGAAGCTCTATTCAAAGAATTTTAAAGTTCAATGGATATCATGATTTTAAATTACATAATCTAGAATATTTATCACAATGACATATTGAAAGAAGACTTAATTACATAACTGAAATGATGGTTAATTTAGACATATGTAGATAACAGATTGTTTCAACATATTCTTTGGAGCGACGAAAGTCGTTTTATAAGTAATGGCAAACCAAATCGCAGAAACGAACATTATTGGGCTACTGAAAATCCATACTATGCCAATCCTAACCAAAATTGTTTTCCATAGGCCACTCGATTACATCTTGGCTAACTCGTATGCAATTGAGGGTATTTTCAAACTATTTTACCCTGTATATTTTTAAATATAAAAGACGCGAAAAAACTGTTTTAATAAAAAATGTTCAGAAAAATTAGTACTTTCCAGATAGTACAAAAAAAGTATATGTTCCTGGGAAAAAAATTTCTGATGAAGTTAGTTTCGCCATTTTCTAGATTTAGAAAAAAACAACTTTCTAGCGTAAAATGCACCTTACTGCACCCCAAATCAAACCACGTGAACGGTTTTGTGATAACTTTTTTCATTCTCGAGATATAGTCCCAAGACATCAACTTTGGGACACCCTGTACATATGTCTTACGTAGAAAGTACAGAGTCCTGTTAACAGTACAGACACAACTGTTAATTGCTTTGAAATACTTCTATACTGTGTATAGTTCTATTAGGATTCATTTTATTATAAGGTTGATCTACAAATTGTTTGCTTTCAACGAATTTTTGTAGTTCGTTCGTAAAGTCACAATTTGTTGATTATTATTAGAAAATTATCACAATTTTACGTTAGAAGTTCTCGTAAACGATAAAATTACATGGTTCTAATGGTAAAGCAAAAAGTAATAGCGTTGTTATTAGAGTTATTGAAAGAGGTATCGCACTTCACGTGTTCATGTGTAACATTAAATTAATATATGTATAGTCCTTCTAATTTTAATTGAAAATGATAAATACGCCTGGGGAACAAAAAAAGCGGTGTAACTTTATGATTCCATGGGCGTGCATATATCTTTTATAAATTCGAAAATTGTGAAATAATTTTTTTCATTCAAATCAATATAGGAGATTAAAATTAGCCTGCATACAAAACTCTTAATATTTGTAATATAATTTGATGTAAATAATGCTCATTTAGCCAGACAATCTCAAAAAATTGTCTGTGTTAATAAACCTAGCTGAAATACACGTCACTGGCGCCTTAAACAAGTTGAGTGCCTAAAGTCGTAAATCATTTTAACGACGTCGTAAAAATTTTATGGCACAGTGGACCGAATAAGTATTTGGATGTATTACATATAAAGCAATCCTATAGTATAATGGTCGTCATTTGCTGGTGCATTCGCGACATCGCGTTGCCGGCTCCTCAAAATTTTCTTAAGTATAGTAACATACATAAAGTTGTTTTAATTTATAATTATTTTTTCCAGCAATTTTAAACGCTTTATTTTAATGCTAACTAATAAATGTATGTCTATGTATTTTTTTTTAAATATTTCCAAACTAGCTTTCTAAGAACCTCACGAACTAACTGAGAATAGTTTACTGAAGTATGAAGTATACTTGTATAGTGAGCTTAGCAATTTTAGAAAATATATCTGACAACCTTGCTTTTTCTACCTATTTTCAATTTAGAATGGAAATAGAGTACATAACCTTAAATTAATACACGTTAATGGAACTTTGAGGTTTATGACTGTTCTAGTGGAAATAGAAGAAGTTTTAAACTTTGCTATTTTAGATTGTATCGAAAATTGATTTAGGTTTAGAAGTCGTAATTAGGGTTGGCCGTCTAGCAGACTCTAGTATTATTATTAGTGTGTTCGAGGTGTTTATGTTGTCGACGTCGGTATAACACATTAATGATAAAATGTCACACGTGCACACAATGCGATAAAAATTCATCTGTGATTTGGAAGATTTATTTTATGGCGACCGTAATGTGTAGAGTCTGTAAGGAAAAACTGCCGTGTAGGGACAAACGTGATTGTAGCGGTCACATAAATAGTGTGAAATAAAAAAATAAAAAAGAGGGTATGCGCTTGAGAAGTCAGTTTATAATCGACTTACTGTTAATGCCTAAGTGTCTGTTATGTACCACTGAATGTACTCGATAAACAACCATTTCGTGAGTTGTGCAACAAATACGTTCCAGAGATGGCGTTACCAGTTACCGTCGTACAATGTTACGTAACTATCTACCAACTGTCTCCTTATTAACTGCCGACGCTGCAGTTAAGTAATAATATGAATTAACTAATAAGTAATTAAGGAGGGCCAGACCTAATTTCAAGATGTATTCGTTGAAACAGCTTTAAAAACCTATTTCAAAATATTCATAGTAACTACAAAGGTACATACATACACCCTAGAAAATTGCACCTTTACATATTGGCGATATATGTATAGAAGAGAATAAGTTAAAAGACACCAGTAAGGACAGACAAAGACAGTTAGATGCAACAGTGTTTCACGCCTGTGCATGTATTAGAAACGTATGAGACCTGCGCGTAATAGAAAGGGGAGAGGGGTATTTGACACGGCCCACCTGCCGCCTATCGCCGAATTTGAGTGGGACTTTTTCGCAGCTATGGGGGTGTACATCGACTTGTACAGCTGTATGAAACGAAATTCTTACGTAATTCTGACTTTTACAATTATCCCATACACTTAAAAGAAGTGTACGAACATAATTGTATTTATTTTCAAATTTTTGCATTCCTTAACTAACCGGTCTGCAAGAAAATAAAATTGAAGTTCTGTAAAAAATAAAAAAAAATATAAATCAACCCGGTTATAAGACGAAAGAAAGAAAAAATGCCTATTGAATAAGTAGTTCAAAAATGTCGCCCCTTTGTGCTTCGCAAAAACCTAGTCTATGAAATACCACTTAATTATTTGCACTTTTTCCTTCTTAGTGTGTACCGTCGTCGTTATTGTTATTATAGTAAAAACGTTTATTTAATTACAATATGAATATTTTATTTACGCAGACACGGCTAAACTGATTCCTTATTTTGGGGATTGTACTTTAGAGTCTAGACAAGAATTCAATTCACACGTGCGCATTATAACTTATGGACGGGGCCGTCCCGCCTACATAATTTTATTCGATTCCTATTGATGTAAACACGAAAGACAGAGAAAAAGAGACAGAGAATAAATCATAAAAGTTTTAAAATGACATATCAGTCTGGCAATTAAGGATATAATATTTCTCTGTCAGTTCCCTTTACTTGAAGAGTTTATTCTTTTCTATCTTTTATTGCTCGGCTTCGAAATCTTGGACTTTCTAACCCTGTACAAATATGACGCCATACAAAAATTACAGAACAGTGCGTTGTCGTTAGCGGAGTTACTACAAATAGTGGACGAAGTAAATTCACTGCTACAGGGTATAGTTGACGCAATAAATGATCGAGTTAAAAATTAGTTCGAAAATGTTTAAAGAAAGTCACCGGTTTTACCGAATTAAAACAATTTTGTGATGTTGTATCTACAGATCCGTTAAGTGAGTGCAAAGAGTATTTTAATTATGCCTGTATTACATCAGTGGATATCGAACAGTCAACATCAAAATATAAGCATGCATTTTCACCAGGCGCACAAGACTCTGAGAGGCAACTATAGAAATCTGATGCTACAAAGTTTTTACGAATCTTCGCTGCTACAAAGTTTTTACGATAAAAATTACCGTCAACAATTATCTGCCACGGTTATTTCCAGACCACGTATTCCGATAACTATTTAGCGTTCCGTCAGTTTCTACGCAGGCGCCTTTGTGCTCAAAATAGCGTTAATTTTATTCATAAACGCTAAATATGACATGTAGTCCAATATATGCGCGGGTCTCAGAGACCCTATCTGTTGCAAATAACATTTTGACATTTTTTTTGGAGTTTGTCCCAAATTGTAGACGTTTCCAAGTTATTTATAAAGGAAATGTTTGTTTCTCCGATGCTCATGGAATGCTATCAAGGGCAGGTGGTATTCGTCTAGTTCAAAAATTAAATTCATGGAAGAGGTTACCACCGCAATAAGTTATGTTCAAATGCTAAGGAAATAATACACTACGCACAACAATTAAGGGGTTAGGTGGGTTTCAGAGGTTCAAAAAAAGGGTATTTTTACTAAATTTTTTTTTTTTTAATATGTACAACAAATTTTATTTAAAACAATTCAGCATGTCAAAGATACAATTTAAACAGATTTTGTGAAATTTTATTTAAAAATTCCGAAAACTCAGCCATGGTACCTCATCTCTTGACGTCTCAAAAAAAATGCTCTTGCGGGACAGCATCTCATTATTGGTTCATCCAAAATCAAAAAACCAAAAATATTCGTTAATACATGGATAAATCTCGTTATTGGACGAAGGAAAAAAATAAAATAAAAATTGAATTTTTACAACTGAACAAAAAAAAAAAACATATTTTTTGTCAAATCGCCATGTATTGCTCGAAAAAATTATTGTAATAATAATAAAAAAAATCCTTCGTTCAAGATTAGATAACGTTATTTCAAAGACGTGTGCAAAATTTGAACAAAATCGCTTCATACTTTTCGAGAATCTGTCCACCGACTTAAAAAGAGTTTTGAGATAAACCGTTTAAAGTTTTAAATTGAAATCAGCAAAATTTTTTTTAACTTACATAGAATCATCGATTCCGGCACCATAAAGCTGGCAAACGTAAACAAACAGGAGAAAGCGAGTAATCAACTTCACACGCCTAGGGGGCGCATTCTTATCTGAAATCGCCAATACCTCGAAGCGCTGCACTGGGCCTGATGGCGGAACTTCCAAGGGTCTATTTAGAATTTACTCGGATCGATTTGAAATTTTAGAATATTTTAAACATATTGTACTATTTAATAAGACAAAAATAAAATCGATTTTTTAAAATTTTCAAACCCATCTAACCCCTTAAGGGACTAAAAAAATCTAAATTTTTCTCCATTTTGATTGGCTGTATAAGGAAAAATGGTCGATGGCGAATTTAAAAAAAGCGTTTTGAAACTCCAAGACTAGTTTTCGGATCTGTAGGCCAAAATTTTTTAGAAGCCACGGTTTTAACGCAATCCGAAGAAATACCGCGAAAAAAAATCAAATTTTTAGCCTTTCTTTTCTCGCTCCACGGGCTCGGATTTTTTTTTTCGGTTTAACAACCATGTGGACCAGATAGCCTGTTTATTCAGCTCCAATTTCTTTGTTTTAATTGTTTGCTACGTCCATTTGTCGCGGAGATATCGGAAATTGAACGAAAAAGGGACACTTTTGTCTTCAACCATCGATATCTCAGCAACCAATGATCGCACGGGAAATTGAAGGGCAGTTTCGGAAACTGCTTTCGGAAAACAAGTTGACGAACAACGGGATCTCATTTCTCTGAAAAAGCCACACACACATACACAGACGTAGGCACAAAATAAGCGTAAATCCGAACATGCAACCTCCACGTGGTATGCTTTGGGTAACGCAAATGCCGGCGGTTGACATTCAGATTTACTACAGTTGACATTCAGATTTACTATCAATTTTTTTGCGGGAACACTCATTCACACGGGAAATTCCATTTTTATGAAGATTACACAATGTTTAAGAATAAAAATCTTGTTGCTTTAATTTTTTTCAAAACTTGATCGACCTGGAAAAACCTCGATGGATCGATCTGCAGATTTACAGGGCTATAGGGGGTATATTGAGGTCTAAGAATTCCTAGAAGTCTTAGCCTCCCCATCAAAATTTGCTAAGATGCAGACAATTTATCAAAACAAGGGAAAAAGTCACTTTTTTCAAGTCGATATTGAGGATGGAAATTTTTTTTTATTTGAAATGGCGACAAGATTTTATAGGAAATGTATTCCAGTTTCCGACTCTGCCCTTCAATTTCCTGTACAATCATTGGTTGCTGAGATATCGATGGTGGAAGACAAAAGGGTCCTTCTTCGTTCAATTTCGGATATCTCCGCGTGTAATGGACGTAGCAAACAATTAAAAAAAGAAAATTGAAGCTGAATAAACAGGCTATCTGGTCCATATGGTCGTTTAATCGAAAAAAATTTTCGAGCCCGTAGAGCGAGAAAAGGAAGGCTAAAAATTTGGATTTTTTTTCTCGCTATTTCTTCGGATTGCGTTAAAACCGTGGCTTCTAAAAAAAATTGGCCTACAGATCCGAAAACTAGAGGCTTGGAGCTTCAAAACTCTTTTTTTTTAAATTCGCGCTAAGAATAGATACAGCCCGTCAAAATTCGGGGAAAAATTTAGATTTTTTTTGCTCCCTAAATTGTTGTGCGTAGTTTATCTTCTAAAAGTCGATTACTTTGCCTTACTAAAAACAGTTTTTTTTAGAAACTACCGCCAAATATGAGGGTTATATCACAGCATAATCATAAGGAACCTATGCTATGGTATAATAATGTGAATACTTCTTATTTTTTCTTCTGATTGAGGGTTCGACGAGGAGTTCCATTATGAATGATAATTCTCAAAAAGAGTCCCTGAATTGATACTGAGTTACTTTGAATGGTCTAAAAACGAATTGTTAAAGTTTTTTTTTAAATTCACCCCCCGAGAAGGGGTGAAAAAAAATAAACAGTTTTTTTTTTCAAATTTTGGGAAAACGATAAGGACTAGAAAAAAGATTTTTTCGTTAAAATAAAAATTAACCGAGATAGGGCGGCTAAAAACTAGGGTATTGTAGTAACAACTAAAAAAAAAGTTGCTGAAAAATTGATATACATATGTATGTATGTATTTAATAATTTTTTTTTCAATTTGCTCACAAAATTATAAACTTTAATTATAGAGATATTTTTTTTAATTATTTATAACAGTTTTAATAATTCAAAATTCTCATTTTGAAATTAAAAAAGTTTGAAAATTTTTTATTCTTTAATTATTGCATAAATTAACCGTACGCATTTGTTATAAACAATTGTTATTAAACTTTGTTATAAACAATTAAAAAAAGTGTATCTAGAATTTATCATTTTCTGAGTAAATTGAAAAAAAAATATTAAACATCAATTTTTCAGCAACTCATGATATTTAAAGTTGTTACCATCATCCCCTAGCTTCTAGCCGCCCTATCTCGATTAATTTTTATTTTAACGAAAAAGTAGAGATTTTTATATGAAATTTGCTGCTCTACAACTTTTTTTATTTTTTTTTTTCTAGTCCTTACCGTTTTCCCAAAATTTGAAAAAAAAATGTTTATTTTTTTCGCCCCTTCTCGGGGGTGAATTAAAAAAAAACTTTCACAATTCGTTTTTAAGGAGGCCCTAGACGATCAATCTGCTTGATCAAACGATTGAGTCAATCGATTGACGCGCGCTTCAATCAGTCCTTCAATCTTTTGATAGAAACCCCCTCATCAAGTCGTGAAGTGGAGTAGTGCACACCTGTTGTTTGTTCTAACCTGTTGTTGATTTTGGCGGTGAACAATGGTTTCGAATACAAATTTAGGCGTCCTCGCTTTAACACTGGTGGCCCTCAAGCGGAAAAAACAAAAGAAAAAACGACGGTGGTCCAAGGAGTGGTACAAAATGAAAAACCGCTTCACTCATGAACATTTACTAATTTTCTGCGTGATTCGGAACCAGAGAACCATGGTTTCCGCCGAGTGACTGACGCAATGCTTGACGGAAATTGTCCTAGACGATCAAGCGCCCTCTTCAACCGCTTAAGTCATTCAAACTTTCTATCAATCACCGTCAATGCTTGCCTCAAGCGTCAAACGGGTTCCTAAACGGTCAATCACGCTTGATACAATCGATTGACTCAAGCTTTTGATCAAAATGATTGATCGTCTAGAGCGTCCTTTAGACCGTTCAAAGTAATTATATCAAAAATTCAAGAATTTATATCAAAATTCGCATTTGAAGGTCTATTTTCTTGGACTACAGTTGAATTTTGCCTTTTAGAAAACTAGGCGGTACTAGATCAGGCTCGGGAGCTGGTTGCCCTCGCAGGCACCACTCTAATATAATCGTTGACCCTCTCCGTTCTCGCTTAGGCAAATTGGAAATGGCCAATTAGTAAAATGCGTTTTTCCTTTGTTCCGCAGGTGTGGCGGACGGCGTGGGAGGGTGGAGGGCGTACGGCATCGACCCGGGAGAGTTTTCCTTTCACCTGATGAGGACGTGCGAGCGGTTAGTCAAGTTGGGCCGATTCACGCCGACGAATCCGTCGGACCTCCTGGCGAAGAGCTACTACGAGCTGCTGCACCACAAGAAGGCCGTCTTAGGTAAGTGGAGTGGGGTGTGAGGAGAGCGTCCTATAATAAGCCTGTCCGTTTGGATCGGATCCAAACGAACGATGCGACTGAGTTGTGTATTGCGAAATGCGAACTAAGTGGGACGTTCGGGTTTATTCCCGTTTGGACCCATTAAGTAATGTCGGGCCATTCAAAAAATACATCGTCGAAAGTGGACGAACAAAGAGTTTCCTTAATTTTGCGGAACAACTCAAGTCGAAACTCGTCAAGTCATTTGCACTGCTTTCAGGAGGCAGGATGGCAGGAGGTAGAATTTCTTTGTCGCACTCTTTTTAGATAGGATGTGCAATAAAAGTTTGAATAAAGCCAGTAAATACAAACATAGAAAAACTTTTTATATAGGAAATACTGTTCTTTACAATACATTTTTTACCATACTCCGTAACCGACGCAATTTGGGCATTTCGTGTGTACCAACCCTTACATTTGTATAATCAGAAATTAAACTCTCATTTGCTTTCAAACTGAACTTTCAAACATTGTTCAATGTAATTGAGTTAATCCCGTCGACCATAGAAAGTATACCTAGCGTTTACTTCCATTGAATCAAACAACCATTGATCGATGTCGTTGAAATGCTGATCTCATTGTTTAATTTATTTTTAACTGTATAAATTCTTCTTATCGATCTTCGAATATTGGAATTTGTCTTATTGATCCATGAACTCAACTAATGGAATCTCGTTTGATTTTTTAGTCCACAAAACCTATCGAAGTTACATTTATTATTAGGACTTAGGTTGACTATTTTCATTATATGTATGTTAATTGATCACGTAATTGTTATCTAGCAAACAAAAAATATGGTCGTGTAGAAAAACCAGTAATCCTTCTAAAAGGATTTCAGTCGTTTTTTGTACTCGAGTTTTGATGGCCAACATACCAAAAAATCGCAAAAGTAAAAACCAACGGTCTTTTGGAGGGTTAAGACAGCTATCATGTCCTACCAAGAAAGTTACATTAAAAAGTTGTAGGTCTTAAAATGCGCTCGAATGAAAATTGAACAAAAATATGCGGTGATAGACTTTGCGAAAAGTTCAACAAGACGTCCAAAATGGTTTTCGTATTTTTGCTTTAAGATCAGTTTTGTTGCAGACCTTTTTAACCGTTCCGAATAGCAGCGAAAGGTCAAACGGCGAAAAAAGAAGATTTGCGTTCTAATACAGACACATGTGAACTAGTTTTTGAGTTATAACGCTTTAAATGAAAACGTTTTCAAGACTGAAGGCCAAGCAAAAGCTCGCTAAATGTAATAAATTTTGAATGCCGTTGCTTCAGACAAACTGACCTGTTCTGAGGTAATCACCGTGCATATTTGTATAAGGCACTCAGATGAGGCATTTAACAAATATGATTACTGCAAACCTATCGAAATATTCAGTTTAACTTGATATGAGAATAGGTGCAAACCAGTACAGCGGTCGGTGCGGTATGCGTATCCTACTTGCAAGATTGTGGGAAGACACTCATGCTATCCCAAGAACCTGTCTATTCATGAATCGATGGCTTGCAAAATACCTTTTCCTCAAAAAAAATTACTGGACCATAGCTACGCACCGGCTTTTCTAGACACTTAGTGATGTAGTTTTCTATTTTTCAACGAAAATCAATGCAAAACTTTCTGTATGATTCAAAAAAAATCGGGATGCGATGAAATATCCGTGTCAAGCGGAGTACAAGCAATTATTTGCACAATGATACAACTTCTAGTATATCTTCCCCTAGAACTTCGTCTTGCCACTAAAACTTCCCTTGTCGTTAAAGTGACAATCAGAACTTACCAATGAAAAGCTGCTTTATGTCAACGATCAAATAGAGTCACTCTAACTCTAATCAAATAGAACTTTGTGGAAAATTTTACAAGGAAACACAATCTAATTTAAGATTAGATTGTTAGATCATACTAAGGTATGTTCGATGGAAAAATTTTACTGCAATAACGGACACTAGATTTTTGCAACGTTGCTTTATTTGTCTGACATGGCTATCGAAACATTGTTTTCGAAATATCAAATATTTAGACGCGCATTTGGGATATCCCCGTTACATGCTCGGATCCGCATATTTGAGTGACTTGCTGCATGTGAGTTATTGTATAAAAAACGTTGTGAGCAAATGGCAGGCTCGCAAAAACTCAAGAGAAAGAATTGTACTCGAAAAAATATATCCAAGAAGAATTTGGGAAAAGATTGGGTCTCGTTGGTTGAGATAAACCTAAGCCTGGTCTCGGAAGTTACGAAAGACGGGAATACCGCAAGGACATTCTTTCATGATTTTGTATCAGCTACATTACAAGCGTTTAAAAATATAATATATCGATTTTAGGTACTACTTTTGGCACTCACAACCACATTCCCTATTAATGGAAACAAGTCCAAAAATATATTGTTTGAAAACAGTCGTTGTATTTGTAGTAAGGATTTTCCGGAAGGTATTTTTTTCCAACTTCTGTGCACAATATTTTTTCCTCCAAGCTTTTAAATAGTTAGAACATGCCATAGTGCCTTTAGGTGATTACCTCGTCAGAGGAAGCCCAATAATCTTGGAATAAGTAGATATTAAAGCTTTAGAGAACGTTATTCCCGAAAGACATCTCGATTACAAAACATCGAAGATGTCCATAACCTCCTTGTTTCATGTCGGATTCCGTATAGAATAGCATATGTCGTTGAAGGAACATCAAAGAAAATGTGCAACAGACGGAAGGATACATTAAGATATCCTAACGAACTCCTAAGTGACTTATTCCTGAACTTTCCTACAGAAATGTTCGTATGAATAAGTTGCTAATAAATACATATGTACACGTAATCCACGTCGAAGATTTTTTTTTGAAATTCTTAACTTAATATCAAATCGCGTCGATTAGTAAGCTGAATTAACTGAGTGCGGACGTTCCATATAAACAGACAACGTTAACACTGTCCTGCCCATGACTAATAGGTTGCGATGGAGCAAAGCGGCAGATTGATGAATTCCACAATTGGCGTCGCCGGGCCAGAAGAAAACCCGAATGAGCAAGTTCCGCGTGAAGTCGATGGTCGTTGTTTTCTTCGATGCTAAAGGGATTGCGCACCATGAGTTTCTGAGCAGATGCCCCTGGCCAGACCGTCAATGCCAAGTTTTACAAGGAAGTGCTTCAAAGGCTGAATCACAGGGTCGCCCGCATCCGCGTCCGAAAAGAGATCCGAACGTCATGGAAATCGCACCACGACAATGCGCCTTCTAACACCGCATTTGTTGTCACCTCCTACCTGACCCGGATCGGTGCTGAATACCCCAGCCACCCTACAGTCCCGACCTAACCCCGGCGGACTTCTTTTTGTTTCCTCAGCACAAAAGGGAGCTTAAAGGACATCATCTGGGCACCCTGGAGAACGTCCAAGCTACTATGACGACCCTACTAAACAGCATTCCGGCCTAGGAGTTCCAGGGAGCTTATGCAGCATGGAAATCACGATGGCAGAAGTGTATTGATGCGGAAGGGTCCTACTTCGAAGAATATTAAGCTGTTGTAATTGTCGGATCAATAAGCTTTGTAAAAAAATCAGGCTCATTACTTTCCGGACAAACCCTCTATGTATGTATGTTTGTAATACATACATATGTATGTATGTATGCCTCGTAGGTGGGACTTGCCCTGTGCGGTTGCCAGGACTCCGACTAAATATAGGCGTATTTTTCGATACACTTGGGCATCACGAGTTGCGTCTCACGTGCTAGTGTCGGTAATGTTTATAGCGAATTAGCGTTTATTAGTAAGCGCGAACGTGATCAAATGTGACCGTGACGCAGGCGAGTCACGTGTGACCCGACTCGAAAACAACATAATTCGGGCCGGAATAAAATTAGAATTAACGCAAGTTGCGGGATTAATAATACATTGTTATCGAACGAATCTGAAACGAAACTAGGACAGAACGAAGAATGATAGATCTATGTAAATCACTTTCTGATAATGCAGTAAAATTTCTATGTTGAAATAAAATATTTTTCTCTCGGCGTTAAACGGTTTTCTATTTACAGTACAAATAGGCCATGGATCGTTTCGAATTCCCAATATACATACCGGGTGGTCCAAAAAATGTCTTTTGTGTTATGTAATCCATATTCTATTTGCGATCTCTTTCAAAAGATTATTATTCTGATGTTTTACTTCTTCGTTGTTTTTAAAAACTAGAATATCATGGCGTGTAACTAGAACATTTGGAGCGTCTAAATATATATGTATGTAGTAAGCTGTTAAATAAAAGTAATTTCAGTTTCCATATGCCACTTCGCAGTTGGTTTCTCCTGTCGGGAAGAGCGTTCCTAATGAAGAACACATGTTCACATTTAGATCTACAAAGACCAAGTTCAGTAAACCAAGAACTAATCAAGTATTATTTTTTCGACATGAAGTGGTATTATTTTCTACATTTTGTTTTTATAATTAGTATACGCAATATCTAAACGTATTCATATGATGGAAAAGCAGGTAGCCTACATTTTATCACTGCAATTTTTGTTATTTTCATAACAATTGTTGGATATTTGGTAAGAGTTAAAAATTGTAGTTAGTCGTAAACTTCCTAACTTTTCCAGGTTGTTTGAAACTAGAGAAATAAAACGAGAATTATTTCAACGTAAATATATTTTTTCCGACAGGCATATTACTATTTAATTACATACACTAATTGGTTATTAAGTACAAATCAAGCAATTAAGAAATTGATACAGAGAACTATTTCGAAGAAGCGCCTGCTGTTGTCGGATTTTCTAATAAAACAAAAAATTCTAATATTTGTAATAATCGTGTTGACTATTGGGATCTGACATGTGGGCGGTACTTTTCACATTACGTCACAATATGGCGCAGAATATCTTCCGTTTAAATATACTTGTAATAGACAGGGAAAGAGATTTTTTTAATGTTAAAATATGGAAGGCATTTATATTTGGGTGTATCCTGTTCAACGAAAATATAAGGAAGGCTAGCGAGTGTTACAAGCAGGATTACATAAAATGTGGTAAGGATAGTGGAAAATCGAGAGCTGGTAACATTAGTTTTACAGCTCTCTGTTTACAATCGTAAAATTTAAAAGAAAGGCCGTACGAAATTATCGGAGAGCTGATAAAAAATAAAAAGTTTTAAAGTATGTGTGTTGGTGCAACCACAAAACAAATTATTTGTATACCTACATTAGACTGGAACTTAAGTTATAGGTATGATTTTTTTTTATTGAAACGTGATAGAGAAGTCTTTTCCTTTTTTACTTTCAAAAGAATTAATTACAAGCTTTTACATTTTTCCGGTGCCGCCAGGATCTCTAAAATCAAAAAATTATGATTGTTTGCTCTCAAAAAACAAAATGATGATTTTTTTGTTCTCAAAAAAAAACAAAACTCATTTTTTGTTTTCGAGATCCTGGCAGTACCGGAAAATAATGAAAAAAATTTAAAAGCTTGATAATAAATTCTTTTGAAAGTAAAAAGGAAAATATTTATTACGTTTACAGTATTACGTTTCAACAAAACTCATCGTTTTATAATTAAAAACTCATTCAGGCAAAAACCAACATTTTTTAGGTTTTGATGAATTTTTGTACACATGCAAAAAAAGTTTTTTTTTTAATTAGATATATGAAAACCTTTAGATGTGTATTAATCATCTTCACTACAGAATGGTGTTTGGTGTTAGAGAAATAAATACTAGTTTTAAAAGGACGTGTTATAACATAGTTAATATTAACATATTAACATAATTAAATAGTTTAAAATAACGCGAATATATTCACCGATTTTTTTTATTGCCAAACAAATGTTTTGTTCCAACTATTGTGGCGATGGCCTAAGCACAGCGAGATAGTTATGTCGCTTTGTATTATTCGCCAGTCTTTTTTTTTAATATCAGAAGACGCAAATCATACTTAATTCCATGTAATACTTTTTTTAATACCAAACAAACCAAGTCTCTTTATCTCTTAACGATATCCTCTTCCCTCACTTTTCGATTGAAGTTATCTCCAATTCGTTCCAGTTTCGATACTGTTGTATTGAATTGTTGCAAAATTGACGTTATTTAATTCAGCGATGAGTAAAAATTTTTCAGCGGATTTGTTTGTTGATGATGAAATTTTTTTCTTGGAATTGGTGCTCGACTTAATCGTATTTTATTGTTCTATCGCGCCCTACTTTCCCCGATGAAGTACGTGGTCGATCAGTAGCTGTACCACTACTGTGTGCTACAACGCAGGGTCGGACTCGTAATCCGTCATGGAAGGGCATGTGAGAGACCAAAAGATAGGAGTAATATGTTAATAATGTACATAATATTGTATGTACCTATCGCTTGTGTCATTCAAAAACACCGACTATTGTAACATCCTCGTAATTTTCAATCATCGGTTTCAGTCTATTCACAAATGGCGATATAATCACAAAACGACTATGCCACTATTACAAAAATCCACACAAAATCATATGATATGTAAATACACTACACGAACTCTAAAAGAAATACGTAGAAGGAGCAAAATGCATATGTGCACACATTTATTAGTTAATCACTCACACATAAAATTATTTTGAACTCGGCGTTCTACCGTTCGTCCGTCTCGCGTCAAGCTAAGGTGCTATTATCGACGATGAACGCCCGCTACGCTATATGGAGAACTTGCATCCAAGCATCCCTCGTTCATGCACCGGGAGAGTCCAGCGTGTGTGTTACCAGGCACGGTCAGTGGCGTACGTGTGCACGGGCAAGAAATACACGCGTACATAATTTACAAGGCTTAAAAAATACGGGTTATACTTCATCATAGAGTTGTATAGGGTCGTCCCTGCGTTGTAGCACGGACCCTATGACGAGCGATGAAGGAATTAAATAAATTGTAATTTAAATGCAGTAGATAAACAAAAGCTAAAGAAATTTTGTTTTTAGACTCTTAAATTTAGACTCTACTATTCATGGAATATTCTCGAATTATTCTGTGAATACCATACCGATATGGAATTCTATGTATATTCCAGGAATGTCCAGTATATATATTTATGCAATATTCTATGGATATTCCGTGAATATCCATACCTGAACTGCTGAAGATATTTTTTTAAGAATATCCCTAGCGGAACATACTACGAATATTCCACGAATATCCATACCGAGACATACTTTGGATATTTCGTGGACATCCGTAGAATGTTCCGGGAATATTCCGAAACGAATTTAACACCGATGATAAAGTGCCTCGTATTCGAACTGGCTTTCCATTGTCGCAGGCAGCAGCACGGCGTGCGTGGTACTGCTGAACAAGGAGAACTGCACCCTGTACACGGCGAACATAGGCGACAGCGGCTTCATGGTGGTGAGGCGCGGCAGGGTGGTGCGCAGGTCGGAGGAGCAGCAGCACTACTTCAACACGCCGTTCCAGCTGTCGCTGCCGCCGCCCGGTTACCAGCAGGACGTCCTCAGCGACAGGCCTGACGCCGCCATCGCCGACAACTTCCCCGTCGAAGACGGCGACGTCATCCTCGTCGCCACCGACGGCGTCTTCGACAACCTGCCGCACAGCTTGATCGTCAACGAGCTGGTCAAGGTGAGTGCTAAAAACCTAAGGGATTTAGACTCGATAAGCCGATAACTTGGACTGTTGAAAGGTCCAAGTGTTTGTCTGTTTGAAATGCGTCTTGGTGTCACTCTTCTATGGTTATCTGGAGTTCACTATGGTCCACATTGACTGCTAAAGGACCTCAACTGACTATCCGGCAAATGTACAACGTGTACAACGTCGTATCCAGAGATTTCAGGCCAACTTTCATATAGCTATAGTTCAGCGGCGGCTGCAGTTCCATTGCTCCCATCAGCTGCAAATAGTCAAATCAACTGACCAATTGTTGAAATCGTCAGACCGGGGCGACATGGAATGAGGCTTATTCATTAAAAATTTTAATTTTTAATTATATTTCTTTTTTTCTTTTTTTAGTTTTTTATATAAAAAATTTATGTTCGTCGAATCCCCCAGCGTTTTTGTTGACTAATGAGTAGAATGCATTTCGAAAATAATTCGCTGTATACTCAATTTCGTTGTGTTCGGTACGCCATATTATAAGAGCTGCAAATTTTGAATACGAAAAAAAAACAATCCATAATTGAGTCGCTGAGTTGAAGAAGGGAACAGTGAAGTGATGTAGTCTTAGGAGAATTAAAAAAATACTTTTGCACATATTTTATTTTATAAAAACACATTATAGGGAGGTTGTAAATAAATAATTGTATTAGGTATTACATTTTTGTTTTATATAAACCTCTTTGAGATAATAAAGGTGAAAAGTGGGAAAGTCGTTCCCTATTTTTTCTTATTTTCGTCACAGTTCTAGTACATACCGTCATTAATACTGCAACACCTTTGTAAATATGTTTAAAAAGTAGATAGCACGTGCTTGGATAACATTCAAAATTGCAAAAAAAAAACTCAAAAATGATGCTGGATGTGTGATCTGTAAAGTTGAAAGACACCAAGTATCAAATACCAAGCAGCACTATGAGTTCTGCGAATATTCTAATATGCTACCAAAAAAAGTCTGCTTCCTTGTTCCTTATTCTCGTTTGCTCATGCCAATAATCCACGGTAAAACGCTTTTTCTTCATTAGAAAAATACATCCCATTGGAACTTGTCCAGTGTAAGCTTTCTATTTTGTACAAACCACTTCCTCACCTTTTACCAGTCGAAAAGAAAGACGTCCTGGTGACGTCCTCCAACTGATAAATAAAATGACGATACTAAATTTTACTTTCAGTACTCTACACTTTTTTTTAATAGTTGAGGGGTATAGATGCAAAACTCACATTATCCACTTTTTAAAATTGTTCAGGAAGAAGGAATAACTGCTTTCTCAATTTTTAAGCGACTTAAGGCATTTAATTTTTTTTGGTATTTCTATTGGAACTTTAACTTTGCTTCGCAATTGGTGAAATAACAGCACAACAATATTCGACTCCAAGAAAGTGAATTAAAATTTGGATAATGTGAGTTTTGATACAACTTTTTGGATGACGGTAGTCTTGCTCCAAATTATTATACATAATATTATATTTTACACTAAAATTCATGAAGTTAAGCTAAGGAACTTAGAAACAAACTCAATGGTATATCAATAAAAATTTGATAATAGTAGTTCATAATCAAATTAAAAAGCTGCACAAAATACTTAGAATACGGTTTTATTATCATCGTTGACTGATGAAGTGAAATATTTTTATAATGAACCTAAAATTACAGAGTACAAAAAATGTTGACAGTAAAAAGTTCTAACACTCCTAAGGAGAATGTGAGTTTTGAAACAATTTACAGATTCCACAATTTAAAATAAATACGAAAATGTGAGTTTTATACCACTTTTAAGATTTAAAATGGTGTAGTTCAACACGATGAACAAGATAGCGCCACTAACTATTTCGAAAAATTATGGATAATGTGAGTTTTGCATCTGTACCCCTCAATTTAGTCGCCAGTTTTTAGAGTTTATAATGTCTCTATTTAATCATTGCCATGCGCAGTAAATATACGAAGGAAACCATTGCCGGAATAATTCCCTTTTTCTGTTCAACATTTATCGCGATCAGCTGGTGGTAGACGTAAAAAAAACAAATGTGTAATTACTAAAGTTGGCATACGATGAGACGCCGAATTACTCGATTGATTTTGATAGCAATAGGAACTACTATGTATGTCAGTGGTGCTGTTGTACAACCTCCGCTGTATGCAATACTCTGTGGTGCCTCTCCTACTGCCAGTTTTACAAATTTTTAGCCTTAAAATAGACGGCCATATTGGTCAAAAAAAAATTCAAAACACGCTTCTTAAATCGACAGAAAATCTTGTGAATGGCTTGCAAAATATTGTTTCTTTTTTACATTACCAGATGAGTTTGAAAACTTTTATACTTATGTTTTTAGTTTTTCTAAAAGTTGCAGCAATGTAAAATATCGAAATTTCGAAAATTTTTTGCGAACCATTTCTTGTGGTAGGTAGGCAGTCTTTTAAAAATTGTGTTTAGGAGACAAGATTAAAACATTGAAGGGGATTTTTTCCCGGTAAAATCTCTGAGCTGATATGAGACAGCGAAACTAAATTTATGTTTATTACGGTTATTATCGTAATCAGTCGCTCGTTGTTAAAAACAAAAGATAGGCTATTTTCGCAGAAGAAAGGCGTCGACGCGTTGTTTTTTTTTGATAGTGTGAATCCCAGAGTTTCAAAATGTCTGGGGCTCTTTTGAAACCGTACATTTTTTTATACATTATTTTGAAATTATTTTCTTGACAGTCCTATGTATTAAAATGTATGCCCGCCTTTACATATTTTTTACTTTCTGGAAAAGATAAAACTACAAGTATCGGCTGTACAATCGTAGTTCGCCATGAGTTCAAGTGAACCGAATTTTTTTTTCAACTCCTTGCACGTGATTTTGTAAATATTTTTTTGCAATACATTGTAAAATGATATTTGGACAGGTACAGATGTCCAATAAAATTGTCCTTAAAGTGTCCAAATGCGTTTAATTGTAACGGTAATAATCGGGCTGATTTTTGGTTGTATATTATTTTATGTTATGGCGGTGATTTGGTGACGACCTATGTACGCGAAAAGTGGCAGAAGCCAGAAGACTTCATTTTGATTGCGGGACCTGTCGCACGAACGCCAAGACCGAATTTGTGTATTATTTTTAAGTTCAATGTCACGTATTTTTATCAGCGAAAAAACAGCCGAAGATAGTCCGGGATTGCGACAAACGCAAAAAAGTGGATTTGCAATAATCACATTTTTTTTTAGTTGGTTATCGTGACTGAAGTCATAAGGTCATAGTCCATTCTTGTGTTCTGTCTCATTCTTTGAATTAGTAATTAGAAAATTATTAATCTGTATCCGAGTGTTTTGTAAAGTTTAAAGGTTTTTTTTTTATTATTATAAGGTGGTTATAGAATATAATCGTAAAATTCAGTAAAAACTACAAATGGCGTTTTTTAAAAATGTGTTGACGCACTATTTTTTTTAACTGCGAGATTATTTTCCTTTTTGACTATAAAAGTTAACCACTAAAGATTTTTTGTGCAATATGTCTTTTATACATATTTTCCAATACATACGTAGGTATGTTGCGAATATTATGGAGCATACTGTATATAAATATTTCCTTATTATAAATATTAACAACAAAATACAGGTATGTACATATACAGTGTCAGACAAAAGTTAAGCAACTAAGACAAGTTGTACATATTTAATGGTATAACACAATAAAATGTAAAAATCGGACAAAACATTTATCATATAACAGTAGGTCATATTCTTACAGGAAGTCATGTTTCAACAGAATGCTTTTATTTGCACACTAGTAAGAGATATATCAAATCAACAGTTATGATGGCTGTAAAAGAGGTGACAAAAGTTAAGCAACTTATATTAAATACAATAATATTAATAGTCTATTACATAGCCTTTATGTTTAATGACTTCAGCACACCTTCGGGGCATAGACTAAATCAACTTCTGAATAGTAAGTTGTGGTATCTGTGTCCACTCTCGCGACAAAGCTTCATACAATGCTTCAATATTGGAGTACCTGTTGTTATCCCGAATTCGACGGTTAACAATCTCCCACAGATTCTCAATAGGATTGAGATCTGGGTATTTACGAGGGCCATGAAAGTACTGTAAGTTTATTGTCCACGAACCATTGTTTAACGATATTTGCAATGTGCTTTGGATCGTTGTCATGTTGGTATATCCAACGGCGAGGCATTTCCTCCTCTGCAAAGGGTAACATGACGTGTTTTAAAATATCCAGGTATTGAAAACGATCCATAATACCCGTTATTTTATGCAGCGGTCCCATACCATTGGCGGAAAAACAACCCCACACAAGATCACTCCCACCTCCATGTTTTACACACTTACGGTAATAATGAGGGTCTAACCGCTTACGTCTTGGATGCCCATACACGCTGCATACCATCAGAATCTATTAAATTAAATTTAGATTCATCACTGTGATGAATCACTGACGTCATCGCTGTGATGAATCTAAATTTAATTTAATAGATTCTGATGGTATGCAGCGTGTATGGCATCCAAGACGTAAGCGGTTGGACCCTCATTATTACCGTAAGTATGTAAAACATGGCGGTGGGAGTGTTCTTGTATGGGGTTGTTTTTCGGCCAATGGTATGGGACCGCTGTGCATAAAATAACGGGTATTATGGATCGTTTTCAATACCTGGATATTTTAAAACACGTCATGTTACCCTTTGAAGAGGAGGAAATGCCTCTCCGTTGGATATACCAACATGACAACGATCCAAAGCACACTGCAAATATCGTTAAACAATGGTTAATGGTTAATGGTGGACAACAAACTTACAGTACTTTTATGGCCCTCGCAATAACCAGATCTCAATCCTATTGAGGATCTGTGGATAACAACAGGTACTCCAATATTGAAGCATTGTATGAGGCTTTGTCGCGAGTGTGGACACATATACCACAGCTTACTATTCAGAAGTTGATTGATTCTATGCCCCGAAGGTGTGCTGAAGTCATTAAACATAAAGGCTATGCAATAGACTATTAATATTATTGTATTTAATATAAGTTGCTTAACTTTTGTCACCTCTTTTACAGCCATCATAACTGTTGATTTGATATATCTCTTACTTAGTGTGCAAATAAAATCATTCTGTTGAAACATGACTTCCTGTAAGAATATGACCTACTGTTATATGATAAATGTTTTGTCCGTTTTTTATTGTGTTATACCATTAAATATGTACAACTTGCCTTAGTTGCTTAACTTTTGTCTGACACTGTAGTAGTCATCTAGTGGCCTTTTTACACATATTTTTTATATCTAGCCTAACTAATTTCGCAATAACGGTAGAAAAACAGTCCAGATAAAAGCTACTCATTAATCCAAAAGAATGCACCTGTTCTGTTTTTTTTTTATCGGGCTTGGCCACCAAAGTTTAAATCTGCGTAATATGTTATGAATTCCGCATTTAACACAGCCCGTCATCTATTTTCTCTCATATGCCAAAATATGTGCGTTTCATTCTAGTTCCCAAGAATTAACAATTATTTTTATTTTTATCCCCGCTAAATTTGCGACCTGAGGGCAAAAGTCGCGTTGTTTTCGTTTTTAATTCATTTTGAACCAGGGTTATTAGTCTGACGTTTTATCACGTTGTTTACTTTAGTAGCCTTTAATAAGCCCCAAAAATTGTTTTTCCCTATCAAGAGAAATATTACCTGTCCATTCTTTATTGCTGATTTCATAAACTTCGGAGACGCTCATATTTTAGACTAATCTCTTTTTGATTTATGGTGTTTTACGTTTAATGTGACGGAAAACTAAATAGTCTATGTCTAAGTATATTGTTTAAATGTATTGATTAGAATAATGAAGATTTAATGACCATAATAAAGTTAATTTATGTTTCGAGCTTTCGCGGAAAAGTTAAAATTGTTGATTTGCTGTTTCCCACTTATTTTTTCCATAAAATGCAGAGACTACACAAAACAGGCAGAAAGAAATTAATTGTTCAGTTTTACTATAATATATCCATTTTGGAAGAGGTAATGTATTCTGTGTGATTAAAAATTTAAAATGACAGAGAAATATACAGTAATCGGCAACCACGTAAATATCTCTGAAGTTGATAGAGATACTGATATGAAATTTAAAATGTGAAAATTGGCGTTAAAAATCCACAACTTGAATTGAAATATATACAGAGTGTTCCAAGAAACTGTGACTGTGACGCACCAATGTTATATATTTTTAATTCCCTATATATATTTTATATTCTTTGATCAGCTGATTTTAACGAACACATATACGTTCACAACTCATTCACATATCTAATGTGACTATTTTGGGAGCTACAGAAAATCGGACAAAACTTTTTTTAATGAAGAGTACAGAATTTAGATAAACTATAATTAATATTCGAGGAGAAAACAGCTTAAGAAGTCTGGTCTACACGGTCTAGGAGTCCGAAGGAATTCAGGGGAAGTCTTTGTGAAATGTCGTCATTAGAAGAAGTCTGGTGTACAAAATCAGGCCCGCGGTTACCTCCTTGTTATTATTAGATTTTGCGACAAAAAAAAGTTTCTCTATTCACTAATTATGCCCTGAAAAAAGTCTGAGTACGTTAGAGGAAACTTTTACAAAACAAATATTAATGCGCTTTTTGTTCTTGTCCAAAACTCACTAGATTCAAGAACCAGGGGACCATTTTTTTATTTAAAATTTAATATTCGATAGCTCTACTGACGTCAGACATTTACGTGGTTCCATACTTTTGCCCATCACTGTAGATGTGGCATGGCGATGTTATGTCATGGTTAGGTTTCGGAATGGTTGCCATAACGCGTGTTAAACTGCGTTTAACTATCCTGCTCTCGGGACCGCGTACTACTATGCATACGCGAGTCTCGGTGCGTTGTCGGGAATGGTCAGTGGCGTACGAATGCACGGGCAAGAAATACACGCGTATATAATTTACAAGACGCTTAAAAAATACAGTTTATAGTTTAATTACCATGGAGTTATATACTGCCGCCCCTGCGTTATGGCGCTCATTTCCGGACCCCTAGTCATGGTATGTATGATATTTTTCAGGTGCAAGGAGAACGGTGCGCCAGTCGACTCCAAATGGTAGCCAATTCTCTAGCATGGATGGCGCGGAACCTGTCCTTTGATGAGACTTTTATATCACCGTTTGCGGAAAGTGCTTTTGCTAATGGTATTAATACGATAGGTAAGCTTTCTTTTCCTTAAATCGCCCTGGTTACCTAATAAGAAAAATCGTCTCATTTCCAACACATAATCCGCCAAAAAAGACGAGTAAATGATGCATACTTTTCTGACGTCATATATTTGTCAAAGAAAAGACTTATTATTAGACTATTCAATAAAAGTCATCCTTACTCGTACTTTTTTAACTGAGTAATGTTTAACTCAGACAT
Organism: Aromia moschata; assembly: GCA_029963805.1. Lineage (NCBI taxonomy): Eukaryota > Metazoa > Arthropoda > Insecta > Coleoptera > Cerambycidae > Aromia > Aromia moschata. The sequence goes on along the minus strand of JAPWTK010000023.1, from coordinate 102,313 downwards.
TCATTTAGCTTTTAACTGAGTAACGTTTAACTGAGACATAACACTTCTTCATATCATGTAAATTGACACGGTCAGCAGCGAAAATATTCATACACCTTCTTTTTTAAGGTTGCTTAAATTCTGATAATTTTTGTGTTATAGTATTGATTTTTTGGCTTCTGTTATTGGTGTCTTGTTATTGTATACACAGCTTTTGAAATTCTGCGTCTAATAAACCCAAATTGAAGGTATATACGTATATGAAGATAATATGTTAATTGTGTGAAAAGATAACGCTAAAAAATTTAAATTGCGATGTTTTCAAAAGTTTTTGGACTCATGGAGTTATTCACGTTTTTTTAAAAAACATCCTAATTAACTTTTTTTATGATATCTTTTCATAAAATCGACATATCACCTTCGGCTTGGGCTTATTAAACGCAGAATTTCACAAGCTGTGATCCTATTAAAAGCAAAAAAAAAATCAATATTGTAATACAAAAATTTTCAGGAAATAAGCAACCTTCTTGTGCTTGTACGAACGTGAGTGTTCCAAATACTTTCGCTGCTGACTTTTTATATTAAATGGCACGAAAATGGATCTGGCGTCATATTTTAATCAATATTCTAATCAATATTTTTCGACAAAAATTTACGATTGCCAATATTTTACATGCTGTAAAACTACTTAAGTATTTAGAATTTCTTTGTTTTAGTCGACTGTGACACAACATTTAAGAGACAATTTATTGAAGCATATAAAATGTGTTTATCCATTTCATCGCTAATTTGCAATGAGTAATACTAGTTAAAACTGACTGGGTAATATTAATTTAACGGCTGCCTACGCTGGGCATAAAATTTAATAACACCTTTATTATGCAATTTAGTTGACGCGGACGTTGTTTTCAAAAGTAGGCGCTGGAAGCCGAAGGAAAATTAAATCCGGTCATTGCAGGTGGTATCTGTTTGAGACTGGTTTTATGTCAAGAGGCAATTCTGAATTTAATGAGGATAACAATACGTTTGACAGGGAGTAAACAGTTGGGAAAATTATGAAGTCATAGCTTCTGGAAACAATGATCTGTAATTTCCTTTTGATATATTTCTTTTTGGTCCTTTGAGACCGGATTTTTTATTTTGCCTAGAACATTGTCCTTTTTTTTTTAGTACACAACGCATTTGACAAAGTAAAAGTTTGGATAGCGTGTAAATGCTTCTGTATATGATGATCTGTATGGTAATTTTTTTTTAATTTGTTTATTTTGGGTATGGATTTTTTATTTTGCCTAGAACATTCTCCATTATTTCCAAATTTGTTATATAAAACCACTCTAAAGTTCACCTCCAATGATCCCATATTGTATTACTGTAGTTTTGTCAAAGCAGCAAAGTATTATCATAATAACTGCATAATACAGATTAAAGTTTTGTTTATGTCTGGTGCAGGCAGTAAAACTGATATTTTCCTTATCCCAGCTACTTTTAAGAATTACATTCCTCTTGCTGAAAATGGTAGAAAATAAATGTTTTTTTTTTTATTTCAAACATTTAAATTGTTTAATATTACAATTTTAATACCTATATCAATATATAATTTTGCTCCTATGGATACAAATTACCTGTTAAACGATTATTTTCCCTTATGTAAGCAAATCAAATAATAAATATAATATTGTGTAAATCGAGGGAGGGGTACATATGCAAAACTCACATTATCCATAATTTTTCGAAATATAGTTAGTGGCACTATCTTGTTCATCATGTTGAACTACACCATTTTAAAGTTTAGAAATGGTACAAAACCTACATTTTCGTATTTATTTTAAATGGTGAAATCTGTTTCCAAAGTCACATTCTCCTACGATCTGAAGTTGCCAAAACTCAATTTATCCATATCCACCAATGAAAAAGCTTAAAGCGATAAACCAATATGGTTTGGAGAATGTGAGTTTTGCTTCTCTTATTTTGATTATGAACTACCATGTTACATAATTGTTTTATTGATATACCATTGAGTTTGTTTCCAAGTTCCTTTTCTTAGCTCAACTTCATGAATTTTAGTGTAAAAAATTATATTATGTAGAATAATTTGGAGCAAAACTACCATTCTCCAAAAAGTTGTATCAAAACCTACATTATCCCAATTTTAATTCACTTTATTGGAGTCAAATATTGTTGTGCTGCCATTTCACCAATTGAGAAGCAAATTTAAAGTTCTAATACAAATACCAAAAAAAAATTTCAGAGCCTTAAGTCACTTGAAAAGTGAGAATCAGTTATTCCTTCTTCCTGAAAAATTTTAAAAACTGGATAATGTGAGTTTTGCATGTGTACCCCTCAATTGATGTTGGACAAGAGAATGAAAGATGCTCATTTAAAGAAATTTAATAATTAATCAAATGCCAAGTTATTCTAATTATGCTCAAAAAAAAAAATCAAGGACACTGCCTTTGATTCACAGTCACTGTTTTTGTATAATTGACGGAAGGGGGCATGCTTTATTGCAATTTCATGATTATTTCTATATTTAAAAGAATCATGTCCTTGATTCTCACCAGTTAGTGATGAGTAAAACGGATAAACACAGATTTAAAAGTGTCATACACTTTTCTGTAAACACGACAAAAGTTATCACAAACATGAAGTCATTGAAACTGATGAAAACCTCTTAATTATAATAATACTGATGCAATAACTATTTTTGTTATGGTTTATTATCTTCATTTGTGCATTTCCACTGAGCAATGCTTTTTCTGTTCTTTGTAGGTGGGAAACCTGATGACATCACCGTCATCCTGGCAACGGTTGCAATATAAAAAGCCTTAGACATGTAGGTAGTCAATGTGAGAAGAAAATTCGCGCTCGTCGAGAAACGATATCATTGTGAAAAAAAAACGTTATATTTATGTTCGCATTTCTCTTGATTTACATTGGAAACTGTTCGTTTTACATTTTTTTATTTTTAATGTACAGTACACGTAAAAATTTTTATTAACGATGTGGCAGAATACACTTTCTTTCATTCTGTGTAGTCTAGCTGTTGCAAATTGTCTCATTCCTCTTTCGTTTCTTTCGTCGTGTTATTTATTGCGCCTTTACTTTAGTCTTTAATTTCCAGTGGCTTCTTGCATCCTTACAGGGGCAAGAAAAAGCTTTAGGCAATTTTATCGCTGTTAGTTTATTTTGCCAGGGATAATACTTACGGAAAAAAAGTCGAGAAGTACTTCAGTTTTGTCAAAGCATTAAATTGAAAGAATGAGTGCATGACAAAGTGTTCACAGTTTTATTGTTTGAAAAAAAAAACTTAATACTTTTATTATTTTTTTTTTTTTGTAAAACTATTGTAGAAAAAATTATAATAGTTCTTTTTTTGCAAAAATGTTATCTTCAATATAACATCTAGGACCAATTCTGGATTTTTAAATTTATGTAAACAAAATAAGAGTAACATACCAATAAAAGTGGTACACAATTTTAGATTTTGGACTTATGTACTTTGGAACTGCAACTGTATTGTTTTACCCAAGACTTCGGTCATTTGTGTTGTGAAATATATTCGAGGTTTTAAGTAAACTAATACAGCTTGTCGGTACCTTTATCTAATGCAATTATTGTTGGCACATAGAATTTCCTCCATAATTATGATTGAGACTACTCTAACAAGTAGTCGGGTGGTTTTACGTCTTAGTATGGACCTTGTTTTCTTAAAACAAAATAATGAAGGAAAGGCCATAAATAAGAAGAGGTAAAACCCCAAAATGTGATTGAAGATTGTGGTATATTACTATGGATAAATAGAAATCCTGACCTGATATTAATGAAAAATAAATTTTAGCTCGTGGCGTGTAAAGAAAAGATTTTGTGTAAAAAATTTGTAAATACGATCATCTTGATAATTACGAAATTATACTGGCGCGCGTTCTGACGGTTCTGATTATTAATTTATTACCTTTTTTTCTGGTGCCATCTCGTGGGATACTCATTGTTCGAAAGCACGTGTCGTCATCACCAAACTAGAAACCTTGAATGTTCACAACAAAACAACATTCTAAATAAGAATCGGAGATAAATTGCCTCAAGATAATAAATCGAAAAATTAGTTTCCACAAAAAAAAAACAAGTAGGTACATTCTTTTCTCTAGTCTGGTGTCCAAGACATCGCTTATGTAGATTAATTTTGTTGTAACTATTGTGTTTCAAAACAACTGAGCTCTCTTTTTATGTATTTAGAGAAAAAAAAAGCTGCTAGACAAAACTAACCACATTTTGGAATATTGGTAATACAAAACTTATTAATTTTAACATTGAGTTTTTAATTAAAAAACAGAGAGGTACTCGGCCCGTAAGACATAACTGAACAGGAAAAAATATGACGTTTCAGTTTATCCATAACACTAATATGTGCCTAAGTTTTAGCCCCTAATTTTATCACAGTTCACTCAATTATTTTGAAACACATAGATTTCATATTTAGTTCTTCACCACATACTGCCTTTTGGACATACAATGCGCCTTGTCGCCTACCGATCCTATTGCTTCTCCATCCTGAAAATTTCGCTGACCGGTTTAGATAGATCTTTCTCTCGAAGACTCGTAGAGTGCCCGTAAACGAAGGGAGCTGTGATTTTCAGGATTTCAGTGATTGCGAAACCAATGATTTCCCAACCTAATATTTAGGTTTAGCCGTCGCCTTTTTATTTGTTGATGTGTCTAAGACAATGTATACTCAATTGTTTTATTTTTGCAACTGTGAATGCAGGTTTTTTTTTAGTTAATAAATAGTTGTTATCGACATACTGTTGTTTTGAGATTTACCCTCTTACCACACGGAATTTTGGGAGAAAATGATTAAGCCGTAGATTATAAACAAAAATCCTACCCAAATTTTCTGATGGGATTGAAAAAATTATTAAGGCTTAAATCAAATTTTGTTAAAAATAGTGGAAGTAGTGGAAGTGCTGGTTTAATTTTTTTAGAAAAATGGCACATGCGCCGGTGCGAAATTTAATCAAAACTGGCGAAGGCACTAGTCAAAATAAAAGTCTATTTAAAATGACGGAGGCGCCGGTTCAAAATTTTATCAAAAATGACGAAGGCGCCGGTGTGAATAAAATTTTGTTAAAAATGACGGAGACGCCAGTTTGAAATTTTTTCAAAAATGACGAAGGCGCTGGTCTAAATTTTTACAAAAAAATGGCGGAGACGCCGGTCCAAAACTTTGACGAAGGCGCCGGTCACCATAAAAAAAAAATTGAAAATGGCGGAGGCGCCGGTTTGAAATTTTATCAACTATGACGAAGGCGCTGATGCAAATAAAAATTTGTTTAAAATGGCGGAGGCGCCAGTTCGAAATTTTATCAAAAATGACGAGGCCGCGGCCCCAGAAAAAATTTATTCAGACCGGCGCCTCCGTTATTGGCGCCGGTCCGGCATAACAAAATTTTATTAAGTAATGACGGATTTTTTTAGACCGGGGGCTTCGTTCAATTTTGTTGCGCCGTTTATTCAAACCGACGCTTCCCTTTTTTTTACAAAATTTTATTCAAATCGGCGCATTCGTCATTTTTAACAATTATCAAATTCAATTCAGACCAAAAATAAAAAAAGCCCGGCCCCCCTTTTTTTTAAAAAATTTTAAAAAAAAACGGGCGCGAACAAATATTCAGGGCGCCTTCGTCAATTTTGACAAAATTTCAAACCGGCGCCTCCGTCATTTCGGACAAAAATTTATTCAAACCGACGCTTCCGTCATTTTTACAAAATTTTATGCAAACCGGCGCATTCGTCATTTTTAACATTTTATTCAAACCGGCGCCTTCGTCATTTCGGACAAAAATTTATTCAGACCGGCGCCTCCGTTATTTTTACAAAATTTTATAACAAACCGGACACAAAAAAAAAAAATATTTTTTTCCCCCCGCCCCCTTCCCCTATTTAAAAAAATTTACCCCCCGGGGCCCCCCCCCTCAACAAAAAAAAAAAAAAAAAAACCGGCGCCCCCGCCATTTTTACAAAATTTTAGCAAACCGGCGCATTCGTCATTTTTAACATAACCGGCGCCTCGTCAAAAATTTTATTCAGACCGGCGCCTCCGTCATTTTGGACAAAAATTTATTCAAACCAGCGCCTTCGTCAGTTTTGACAAAATTTCAAACCGGCGCCTCCGTCATTTTTAACAAAATTTTACTCAAACCGGCGCATTTGTCATTTTTAACAAAAATTTATTCAGACCGGCGCCTTCGTCAATTTTGACAAAATTTCAAACCGGCGCCTCCGTCATTTCGGACAAAAATTTATTCAAACTGACGCTTCCGTCATTTTTACAAAATTTTATTCAAACCGGCGCATTCGTCATTTTTAACATTTTATTCAAACCGGCGCCTTTGTCATTTCGGACAAAAATTTATTCAGACCGGCGCCTCCGTTATTTTTACAAAATTTTATACAAACCGGCGCATTCGTCATTTTTAACAAAATTTTATTCAGACTGGCGCCTTCGTCAGTTTTGACAAAATTTCAAACCGGCGCCTCCGTCATTTCGGACAAAAAATTATTCAAACCAGAGCCTTCGTCATTTTTAACAAAATTTTACTCAAACCGGCGCATTTGTCATTTTTTACAAAATTTTATTCAGACTAGTGCCTCTATCATTTTTGGAAAAGCTACTGTTTGATAATACATAATATAAGTATAGGACTATTCAATAGCAGTAATAAGTAAATAGCAACATCTTGAGCCGGTGCTACACGATGTGTTCAATGGCGGATCCAAGGTAGAAACTAACATTTGCTACTAAAATTTGCCAAAATGTCTGCTATATGGTGTGGCAAACATTGGATGTAGAACGGGAAAAAAAAGGCACATTCGTCAAATAATGTAGAACATTCGTCAGTCAAGATGGAAAATGCTATTCATCTAAACTAATATTCAAATAAATTTGTTAAACTTTTAAATACATCTAAATTTAAAGGTTACATATCTGGTGTTAGCAATCATGAGCGTCATGTATTCCTGTCAACGTCGGAAGACATTCGCCACATTGCGTAGCGCCGGCTTCAGATCCATTAGATTTTTTTTTATATAACGAAATTTTATTAAACATTTCCATACAAATGACTTAGTAGAACTAGGAAACAAAAAGGTGACGTGGAACATTTACATATTACAAAATAAAATGAGGAAACCTCTATACAAATACATCACCTCAAAGAAACGCAACATGTTACATGAATAAGAAACTGATTTTTTACACTTAAATTATGTCAAAATCCACGTTTGGAACAGCATGAACAGTGTACGTGGTCTAAACCTGGATTCCGACGACCGACGCAGGTTAGTTTGAATCGAAAACTGGAAATATAAAAAAATATCATTGTCTGTTGTTGGCATTTTCTTCCTGTTGATTGTTATCGTTCCTGTTCTCCTCTCTATCATTCTGATTGCCCCATTCGAAGCCGCCGGGCTGCTCCTCTGGCAATCTTTGGTAATCCGCATCATCGGGAAGCCCATCACATAATGCCCTCCTATAGCATAATAAAAAAAAAAACGCTATAAAAACAATCAAACCAAAAAGTAAGCATTTTAATGTTATTTCTAGTTTCTACCTCAAAGAATTTTATAACTAAGCATATTTTCTAAGGTTTTGCTCATTAAATTCCATCCGAAGATTCACTGATTTTGCTTTCTCCAAAAGACTTTCAAAAGATTGACTGATGATCTCATCTGCAAACATTCTGCAAATATTATTTTGGACAAATTAGACAAAGCATCCAGAATAGAATTAAAGAGCATCAAAGACTTGGATACACAAATATATCAGCAGATCGTAAGTTTAACAAAAATATAAAATATTAAGTTAACTTAACATATGGAGTTCAATTTTCCTAAATAGTACTGGTCCTGAAAGTTGGTTACCAAATAATGACAGGCAATGAAGCAATAAGAGAAGCAGAGGACAATATAATCAGGCTTCGGAACATGAGCAGCAAAACCTAATTTGAAAACCACACAGTGGCGGACTAAGCCTGTCAGGGGCCCGGGGCGGCAAAACTGAATGAGGCCCCCGGTCTTAGAAGTCGATGTATTTTTACAAGCTTTTTATTCAGTTCACATTTGTTTGTACGAATGTGTACGTTTAGTTCAAATCTTGCAAATTAAATTCAAACCAGTTCCTCTCAACCACTTTTTCTGAAATTTTGAATACTAATGTAGTCAGTGACAATGCAATGTTAAGGTATCATGGAGACGGAAGATGGCCATAGAAATTCCTTAACTACACATGATAAACCAATCGTGTTTGGGCTCGTTTGATTTGTCTTGAGGGTTACTCTTATTTTAGTAGTACTGTCAACAAAAAAGTTTGTATTATAGGAAAATTAAATTTCTATGTATATAATGTGTGCCTACACTAGGCTCTAGCAGATAATTGTAATTTACTTACATGAGAGGAGGCCTGTACCCAGCAGTGGGACGTATATAGGCTGATGATGATGATGACTTACATACACATAGGCATATAGATATGGATGAGGAAGATAAAGTACGAATCAGCAATAAACAATATAAAAGGTATTTTAGTTTTTATTTTCTGTATGTAGCTGTTTCACATGTTTTCATGCCTTCATTTTACTGAACTCCTCAATAACATCAGTGAAATCAGTTTCCTTTGAAACTTTTCTTTCAATTGAAAGCATGGACAGATTGACGAGTCACTCTTGATTCATTGTGGATCGAAGATAATTTTTTAATAGTTTAAGTTTGGAACGATTTCTCTCGCATGATGCAACTGAGACGCAAATAATCAAGAACTATTAAACGATGTACAGGGTAACGATTAGCAGTAGAAGTAATTTTAATTTAGAAATTATAAATCACCGGTATTTATTTGTATCTACAGGGCCTACAACTCCAAACTGCCTCTTACTTAGGTAGGTACTGAATACATTTTTTAGCCTTGTTTAAGATTTGATCAAAACTATTTGTCGATATTTGGAGGCGTCCCTGGGACCAGAGGACCGGGGCGCACCGCCCCTTCTGCCCCCCCCACCCCCCGTTAGTCCGCCACTGCAACCACAGTTGACCTTCGAGAATGTAATTCATTAGTTTTTTCAGTATATACCTTTATTTGCTGAGGGTTTCTAGGATCTAGCAAAAGATTGTACTTACAGAAGAGACGGCGTCTTTAAGATTTTAAAACCACCTCTTTGGTTTGGGAATACGTCTTCTAAGAAGTAGTAAATGTGGCCGACGGCAATACCCATCAGGTCCACGTAGACTGCGTTACCCAAGAGAACAGAGAAAGCTAAGAGGATCCAAGGTAGGTAAGGCGCCTAAAAACAAAAAATGGAAAATCCATTTGAAAAATCTTCCTAGGTTTAATTAAATTTTAAAATCCAATTTTACCTGAAAGTTTAACAGTCCGAAAAAATTCATCCTAACATATGGATTCCTTCTGGACCACACGTACACTAACATTATTGTGAAGGCTTGACCTAAGAATAGTAAATTTACAAAAAAAAGCAAATGCCTGACTGTTATTAAGGAAATTATCAAAATGCATATCAATAAAACATCTGACAAGGGAGACATAACAGTTATATTAATATTTTAGTGGAATTTAGTGGAATTTTAGAATGTATACTAAACAGTTTCTTGCTTTGTTTTTACTATCTTGAACTATAATACATAATTTTGTGTAATTTTTTATAAATGATAATAAATCATTTTATTTAAGTCATTTGAAACTTTTTATTAGTGGTCTATATTATTAGATTTTTTTTGACTTCAGTAGTATCAATTGAAAAACCATAATTATGGTTATTTCTTATCTAATCTCTATTCATAAAAAAAAACACCCTATTAAATTTGACTACCATAATAAGAACGAAATAAAACTAAAATTTATCAAGTGTGTCAAAAGGATACTATCATACAAACTGCCCCAAATAAAAACATCAAAACAAAATCAGACGTCCTGTTCCTGAAGGAGCCCTCCTCCAACATTCGACAATATCGGTAGGTGAATATCATGTTGAAGAAGAAATTGAAACCGAACGTGCCGAAAAATAGGAATGTCGTAACCAATCTCCATATCTGCCCTTGCTTTAGAATCAGGATCGGGTTAAAATACAATTGGAATGGCGAGGCCAGCTCTAGTTGCTAAAACAGAATAAACAGATCATTTTAATTACAAATTAGAAGGTGCGAAGTTTGAGTGGTTTATCAGAAAATCCACAAGCAGCTGCATTCGTTTCAGAATATACCAACTGTACAAGAATTTTCGAGCAAAAAGAAGAACCAATGAAATTAGTAAATATCCGAATTATATACGTACTGGTGTCCTATTTAGCACAGAATACTCACCACAACTAAGGTCGTAATAACACATGCAGTGGTATATGCCCTCGTGACCGGGGGCATATTCATATATTCATTTCGCAGAGTTTGGTAAGCCATTGTCTTTATTTATATATTACTTCATCACGACATTATAAACACCCATTTATAAAATTAACTTTTCTTTGGGCCACATCATTCTATTTACTTATCGCAAATTGGTGAAATTGACAGCACTTCTTGACAGATACAATATTTAGGAATTAGGAATTTTGGGTTTATCAAGATGGCGATCCTGATAGATTAAGGAGACCGTACACGCACATATTTTCAATGACGTTTACATTACAAAGAAAACTGCAGAGATTTGTTTGACCATAGCATAAGGAAGACCCGCAAAACAACTCAATCCAAAATCATAAGTACGCGCATTGCATGCTTATCATCGCCCTCAGTAGGTTGATGGGTTAGTCGTATCTCTAACGTTCTTGTGTGAACATCGACGGTCCAGAGAAGTATTTAAAAATTGTGTGCTTTATATGAATAATGTGAATATAAATAATTGTTCATCTCAAGAATATTTTAATATGGGTTTAATAATTGTTTATTTACGTATTTAATACTGTTGTCACATATTCATCATGTAAAAACGAACGCAAAAAATGTTTTTTTTTTTTAAATCCTACTACAACCCTGAGAGCAAATATGTTTCGTTCCATTGCAAAACGTTAGTACACGCGCACTGATCAGCAGTCCGAGGTTACGAAATCTGGCTTACTCACTTCAAAGAACTGCAAATCGATTGATTTTGCTGGGCCTCCTAATGCTATGGTTCGCAGTGCTTTTTATTTTCAAGCTCGTCCCACCTGAGGCAACACAAAAACAATTCAACAGCGATATGAGATCCCCTTCCCACGTACAGAAGTGACAGACAAGGGGGATATCAAATCATATCGCTATTGAACTAGACTGATTAGAGTCGTGTTGCTCCGTGTGCGGAGATGGACAGGTTAAGTGCGGACTATGATTATTTGGCCCTAAAATTAATCGAAATTGCCGATATAACAACGGACAATAGAAAACCTTGTGTCAATGGTTACACTTATATCTCAGTAACATTTGTTATTTTAGTTTGTATAACCTGACTATATACATACACTGGAGTCTCCAAAATTCGGCGTAGCTCGGGAACAGAATGTCTCCAGAATTTGGCTTCAAGAGGGGTACCCCACCACAGCCACTGAAATGTCAAGGCATTGGTGCTTACTGTCAAGTGAGGCTGTACTTATTTGTTGTTTTGCCGGCGTGAAAAATGTACGTAGGAGTGCGCGGACCAAATTTTTAGGGTTCTATAAATACACATAAAGGATCCCATAATATAAAGGAATATCGCGTTTTTAAATATAATTCTGCTTCCTATTCAATAAACTAATGTTGCAAGGATTTCAAATAGCGCGCCGCACAGGAGCAGAGCTCGTGGTAATAGTGGGGATAGAAAAACGCCGAATTGCGGAGGGATTTTTCGACAAATTGTGGAGGTAAACGAATTTTGGGGGGCCAAATTTTGGAGACTAGTGTATGTAATGAATTCCGCGTCTGCGCAAGTCATTTGTTTAATCCGTCAGAAGTCAGAATTGGTGCAATATTTAATTTTAACAAAATTTTAACCTATTCAACCGGGAATTAAAAGTGTAAAAGAATGGTTCTGACTAAAGAATACCGAATATGCATGCCCATGACAGTAGAGGAGGTAGAATCAGAAAAAGTATATAGTTTATTTATTGACTAATTTTCTATGGATTATTTTTAGTATCAAATAGGACAGCTTTACATGATAGCCAGGCACAGTCTTGAGCAATCGGGGGATGGGGAAGGAGTGGAAGTTGTGGAAAACAAAGAGGTTGTGGACGAGAAGCATGGCACTGGGCAGTTTACTGAAAAGCGCATACATTTATCAAGGTATTTGGTTGTACTTACCAACATGTCAATCATTTAACAATTTGTTTATTTCATTATATTAATTTTGCCCCAGTCGTCTTCCTTATTGGATCCAATCAGTCATTCCTAAGATATTTTATGTCACCGAAAAGGCGTGGAATTACTATCCATTTACCATCACCCAGTATACGGTATGCAACTTTGACTTATTTATTTGTATAGTGGTTTAAAGACCTTATGACCTTTTTAGTGTTCCTTTATACCGAAATTCCTTATCGAAATTGAGACCAAATATGAGAACAACAACGGAAGTACCGAAAATGTAAGTAGTTTGCATGGATTTTTATTACTTTAGTACCTAATTGTAAAAATTTAGATATGACTAAATAGCATTTAATACTTTATTAGAGGATCTTGGTCTTTTGAGTTGCTTAAATAATTTTATTGCCAAGATAAATATTTGAGATTACTGTTAAGTTGTAAAATAATTACCACAGAGTGATTATTATTAATTACTACATCCTTATTTACGTGACACCTTAATAAATATGTTTTCTCATTAAACATTTTTAGTGTCTTAATTTGAGCCCTGAACAACTAGCGGAACGACTCGTGGATTATCTAGACATTGCATACGATGAGGTGTCCGCTAAGCATTACAAAGAAGAGGAGGACCCTCGTTTCTTTCAGTCGAAAAAGACGCACAGGGGACCTCTAGTCGACGGCTGGCGGACAAACTTCCAGCCTATAATGTGCTCCTATAAGTTAGTACATGCCTATTTCGAAGTCTTTGGTCTGCAGACAAGAGTTGAGGATTTTATCCACTCGGTAAGCAAGAGAACTTGACTATCTTTAATAATAATAAAAAAAAACACCTGCAGGCTTTTTACGTTTTTTTTTTATAAAAAAAAGAGGACCTCGAGGGTCTGATTTTGTCCAATAAAGTTTTCATTAATGATATGTTAGATGTTTTTCATTAATGATTTGATAGGTTTTGTTAATCCTATTTTAATTCTACTTTACCTTAAGTATTTGTGGGAGGCTTTCATTGTTTTTTTTTAGTGCATAAGGGAGGTCCTCCTTCTTGGTCACAGACAGGCATTTGCTTGGATTGACGAATGGGTAGAAATGACCATGGACGATGTCAGAAAGTACGAGGCCAGTCTACAGCAGCAGACGAATTCTCTTCTGAAAGAGAAGATCGCCGAGACCTCCGGGTCTGCTAACACTCAGGAATTGGGCGCAGGTGACAATGAAGCAACTCCCACTCTAACCGGTAGTCCCCCGAACACGCCTGTATCTCCAAAATCCCCTCTTAAGAAGGGGTACTTTTCATGGTTTTAATTTGTGTAGCGTATTTTTTTTTTAATAGAGTATTTTTTCGTTTTTTGTTGTTTATTGATGTGTTGTTATCGAGAGATCTATATTATTTCTTTTTGTATTCAGACGAGTAAATTCTGAAGTTCTAATTTACATTGTGTTTATATTAAGAAAGCGCTTAGTATTTTTTTTTTTAGTTGTTTCCTTGCTAAGGTAAACATTCTCTTTTTTTAAAAATATGTAAATCAACGATCTACAAAATATTTTTTTAAAACATCTCTATAGTACAAGATGGAAAAAAAACAGAGTGTTAAAACATTCCAATGTATTCATGTTTCCTAAATAATCAGCACTTTAGTGCATCTTTTTGTATTCATAAAGACCAGTGGTGTTAAGAACGAATATTTGCTGCAGAGTGAATAAAATGGTTGTTTAATAATTTGGTCGTGTTTCTTTTATACTCGTTTTAATTCCCATACCTTCCCGTGACTTGATATATTTTTCTTCTGATGAACAGTTTGAAACTGGTTTGCGGAGATTATTTATCCGAGATCTTAGTATACAAAAAATAGTACACAAAAAAAATTTTAATGAACCATGGAACTGTAAAAAAAAATTGACAAAGGGTTCATATCTTAACAGGCAACTAGTTGGTAAGAAATCTGTGAACACTGCTTTTGAGTCCAATGTTTCAATTCTGACAAATGAGTTCTGAACATGTCCGTAACGTTATTTGTATTACGTTTTCACAAGTTTATGAGCAGGAGGACATATGTAATAGTCCAATGAAGTGGCCGGCTAGAACACCTGATCTCATATCACACAATTTGTTGAACTAATCTATTACACAATTTTTTTTGACTGTGAAGCAACAATTTGTATTTTTTAACTATTCATCTGAAATCGATCAACTAAAAACTCGGCGGGTGGGTCAGTGATGACGTATTCGGCCGATTCGCATTTGTTGGCGATTTTGTACCCTCCCTATTTCAATGAGAACCAAGTCCCCGCACCGCGGAGCCAGGAGCCAAGGATTTGGGTGAGAACAGTTCGCTCTGACTTGTGTAACGTCTGCATCTGTCTCACTGAATGAACCCCTCTCTTCACATTTGGAGAATACATTTTAATTCACATATGTAAACATTTTTTGTCTGTATATCAAGTTAAATATTTTAAAACTGGCGATTAAAGTTAAAAGTCAATGGTTGAAACCAATCATTCACTCTTCCAACAAGGTTTAAAGACTATTTTACACATTCCAATTTATTGCACAATAAACTGTAGAATTTATTTTTCATTAAATTGCCGAATTTTAGTAATTGTTTAGACTTTGCAATAATAAATTTGTAACAATTTATTGGCCAATTTCAACACTGCCAACTCTCAATGACTAAAACCTAAGTTATCATACGTTTGTCCCTAAGAGAAATTGCTCATCTCATTATTAGGTTGGTACAATGAAATAAATGTAAAAAGTCACTAAATATCCCTAAAATTGGCCAAGAAATCAGAGCAAGTTCTAAATTCCACAATTTATTGTGGACAATAAATTGGGCGCAATTTGTGTTTTACACGTATTCCAATAAATTGAAGGTTAACTTGTACAATTTATTGTGAGAAAAAATTGGTGTGTGTAAAAAAGTCATAAAAACTATTATGCACATTGACCAAATATCAATGTGCAATTTTTGTTATTTCTTTTTTTGACACTTTTTAAGTCAAAAAAGTCTGGGAAGACAGTGTTGACAAACTAAAGGTGCTTATATTAAAAACTCAAGAATGTACCTTTTCGAGAAAAAATAATATTAGCCAATAATTAATATGAAAAATCAGTTCATTAGCCAAAATTGTCTGGCCACCAGGGTTGCCACCTCTCCGGGCCTTGGAGACGATCTCCGGGTCTCCGGCCTTACGCAAATTTCTCCGGGCCAAGGGGATTTACAGATATTTTCTTTAATTGTACTTAAACATTTTTTTCGGGAAATAAAAAATGGCACAATGCCCCACTTTTGATGTTACATTCCTGTAGAGTAAACACAGGTTTACATGTTTATATGTATGTTTTACAGCCATCTACCAGCCTGCGGGTCAACGTTCGATGTCAGTCGTTCTCTATTATTTTAAAGGGACGAACCAGAGACGACAACCTCATATATAAAAGAAGAGGACAACCGCTTCACAGCACAAAAAAGAGAACCACTGTCAGGCGTGTGGCGGTAAAAATCTTAGTTCTCTTGAATATTTTACTGAAAGTGCAGCATACCTTTTTTCAATGGAACCTTCTGCAAAGAAAAAAATCCTACCTCTGTAGTTTTCATGACAGATGGTTACAGGATCCTAATAATAAGTCATGGTTAATCAACATGCACGAAATATAGTGTTTTACACTCAACATTTACACTCAAATATGACGGTGAAAAAGCAGTTAAAAACATTCAAATAGTGAGAATCATAAAAAAACAGGAAAAACCATTGCATCAAACAAACTTATGTCAGCTTTTTACACTTTTTAAAATTACGGAGTTTAAATATCCCGCTTACCCCCCCCCTCGCTGCCTCTGAATGAAAATCTCCTGGCAAGACGTAGGTTCGAGATGGCAACCCTACTGGCCACTTGTATTCAATGTTTTTCTTTACGTTTTTTTCATTCTATGTTCCCAAATAGAAAAATATAAAAAAAAAACATGAAGGGATATTAATAAATAAAAGATCGACGTACTAAAAAAATACATGATATCTTTTCAAGATTTTTTTTCCAGATTTGAACTATTAATAACGCTTTTTGATAATAATTGAATATATATTTGACAAACATTTTGGTATAGTTCTTATGTAACTAATATTGTTTTACGTTCAAATGAATAAATTGTTACCCTTTTCAAATAATAACTTTATTTAGAGGCCATTTTTCATGTATATATTCTACACTATGTTCGACTACACAGATTCTTTAACCAAAATATTAACAACTGTAAAATACGAATACATTTTATCGATAAAACCTGCCGGAAGGTACAATAAGTCTTCACACGCCGTTTAGGAGATGAACACGTGACTCTTTGTTGCCTAGAAACACAGGAGAGACTGGCAGCAAAATCGTTGCGCCTCTTGAGGGTTCTGACTGTCGATGTTGAATAGCACATACATTTTTGATAATTATTCCGATATTGCATTTATAAAACGAAAATGTCGACCGATGTAGTTATGAGGGCTAAACCGTTTGGCTATTTGTCGGTGGCTTTTGTAAGGACGTGGGTGAAAAGGAAAAGCGAAATGGACTTTCGTAGGACAAATACATGAAAAGCACCAGCGGAAATTGACGCTTTTTGGTGGCTGTAAAGTCGATTTCCTGCTGTGTCAATTTGTCCGTAGGGTGGATAAATTACGTGTTATTCAGCGGGTTAGCACGTATACATTGTGCGTGTGGAAAATACCTGTATTTTTATTATCATCCAGTTAGATACTTTAGATACTAAAACATATAACTAGAAAAGCAAAACTGCATAGGTAGAAAGTTTTAGTACCGAAATAATAATAATAAAAAAATGTATCTTTAAAAAGATGATAAATCTGATATCTTTAATGCAAGGTTTTATTATAATACCCGTATATTTTTGTATATAAAAAGGAACAACGTCGACATTGTCCTTGGGAAAAAGCTACTGTATATAAAATTCATTGCAATATATTTTGGAAATTATTTTTCCAATAATAAAAATAAATCAAAGAAACCTCTGCAAAAATATTTCTAGGTTTTTTGTATATACGAGGTGTGTAAATTAAGGAATGAGACTGGTTTTTATTTTTTTTTATTCGAATAGAATTACAGTTCAGTATTGTCTCCTTCAAAATAACTTCCTTGGGAAGCCACACAGTGCTGGAGACGGTTCTTCCATTCCTCATAGCAGTGCTGGAACTCATATACTGGAATAGCCTTCAGCTGGTCGGTTATAGCAGTTTGAATGTTTTCTATGGCCCCAAAATGACGTCCCTTGAGGTGATGTTTCAATCGCGGGAAGAGAAAAAAGTCACAAGGACTCAATAAGGAGGCCGAGTAGCCACAGGACTGTTTTTACTGGCTAAAAACCCGTTTATTGAAATGGCGCAGATTTTCCCCATCCCCGATTCGTTAATCAAAATCTGCTGAACAGTGGTGTGGATCAAATTTAACTCTTACTCGATCATTCTTGTCGTCATCCGAAGATCTGAACGCACAAGATCCCGTGTTTTATCGACATTTTCATCAGTTCTTGAAGATAAAGGCCGTCCGCTGCATGGTTCTTTTTCAATCGACTCTCTTCCTTCTGAGAATGCCTTAAACCATCGAAAAACCTGAGCTCCTGAAAGAACACTATCTCTGTAGACGTGTTGAAGTTTTGCAAAAGTATCCGTTGCGCTGTGTCCAAGTCTGAAGCAAAACCTGATAGCACACCGTAGCAGCAGTTAATAAAGCCCCCATTTTTTAAAACCCCCAAAAAAAAAAAAACGGTTTACGACACAGTCACAAAGAACTAACAAATGACTCTAACACATTCAAAATTGTACTGAAGATGCATTACATGTTAACCTACCACCCTTCCAAGTCCCGTCTCCGCAGTGTTGCTAGATTGGGCGCTATGTTGCCAGCCTCATTACTTAATTTACACACCTGGTATAATATACGTTCGCCTTGACATTTTAGATTAACAGCTGAAAGATTCGGTTGGAAGAGAATAATAATCCATTCAAGGGAAGAGCATATGCACTTTGTCGTTTAAAAATATAGAATTTCCAACTCTGTATACACTTTTTGATAGACGTTGAAGACAGTAACGCACCAATTCAAATTTGTGATATAAGAATTATATTGCTTTTGTTTCTGATCTTGTAGCTTAAGCTCTGATTTGACTTTATAGATGTTGTTTCAATAGGTAATACAATTCTTAGTCTGATCAGTTACACTGAAACAAAAACAACAGTTTTTTAGGGAACCTTTCAAAAAAAATCAGAGAGATGGAGATAATTGTATATAGAAGTAAACCTTTTAAACCAATCTTCATTGTTTAGTAAAATTGTTACTTAAGTTAATTGTTAAATAAAATCAATTTCGCTAATTCTATGTTTAAAGCTATGTTTTGTATCAAATAAATCTACCTTCCACGTTATCTATATTTATTTCTGTATTACGGAATTCTAACTAAGAGTAATTCCAAAAAGACGGTTGCACCGCAGCTATCGTTTAAGATATCAGAAACTTTCAGCAATTGTTACGAAACTTGCCCCTGTACTTATAGATAAGTCTAGGTATGGGAGCCTCGCTTGCAGACGCCTTTATAAATCGCACTTTACATAAAATATAACTAACTCACTTAAATTATATCGGTCTTTCAACTGAATCAGTGATGCGACACAGAAATAAGTTAAGTAGGGCAAAATATTTTAGGTAAAAATATAGATAAACGGTAAATCCACTTGTATTGGTTGTTGTTCCTTAATAAATCAGTATACAGTATGTTCGTAAAGTAGTGGATTGACAGGTAATTATTGGGGTGGAGGACAACACAAAAGAGACGAGTTTAATTTTTTTTAAATAATTATCAAAAAGCATATTATGCAAATTTTTTTGATTCAAATAGCCTTGAAATGTCGAAACGTCCGCATTTAAAAAAAAATATAAACCTGTCTGCTTTGTGTTGTCCTCCACCCCAATAATTATCTGTCAATACATAAATTAAGGACGTTAACATTACCAAAGTAGTGGATAGCATGGATAAAACTATCACTGATTTTTTTTTTCAGAAAAATCGACATATCAAAAGATACAGATGAATTGCCACCTTTGGTTTCTTAAAGGTCTTTGCGGTCTCGATACTTTTTGGCAAATTGTCAAAAGGCCATGTAATCATCGATTTTTTTTTATAATGAGAGCCCTCATCATTTTTTTTGACGCAACTGGAAATAACACTATCTTCACGCACAGTAAAGAAAGTCGACTTTAAGTCAAAAACTAAATTTACTAGAAATGAAAGAACGTTAAGAAAAATAACAGATATGTCTTTAAACTATGCATCCTGATAGTGCGCAAGACACAAGTCAAGAAAGCTTTATTCAACAATATCATTAAAATTAACATTTTTGACATTCTCAAATATGGCGAATGCGCTAGTGATAATAAGTTCGTACATCGAAAATACATTAGGTACTAATTGAGTATAAAACCGCTAATTTCGAAACTCTAATATACATAATATTTGTAAATATTTAATAAAGAAGATTTTACTGTATCTTGAGCGCTGTCAGGATGTTAACGGTGCACAGTATGAATTTTCTTTCATTTTCACATCCTGCGAATATTCCAATGTATACTCACAATCAGATAAATATACGACTTGGATACGGTGGGGTAAATATTTTTCGACCATTATATAATAAAATGCCACGTATTGATTTAACACATTCAATAAATGGTTAGTGGAATAATCCTGATATTACTTAAAAGTACTATTACGTACTTCTTACTATTATTCTTTTTGCCTTTATATGAATATTCCGCTAAGATGAGGCATATTCAGATAATGTGTGGAATAGGTTTATTAACACAGAAAGCGATCAAATACCGTATGAAATATAAACTATGATTGTTTTATTATACTTACATGTTTTATGTACGTGTTTCGTAACGCAGTAGGATGTGGGATTTTCTGGTTCATATAGGTTTCGAGAAAATCACTAAAACAGGGTTCTTTAATACTTATATAGAGACATCCAAAAAAAACGTCATCAAAGTTGGCCAAGAAAAAAAAGACGTATTTCTATCTTTAATCGAATTTATAACCTTATTTCCTTGTCAAGACTGTCACATTATATGACAGCCATTGTTTGTTTTACAAATTGTGAAAGTCACTTGTCAAAAGTTTGACATAACCGAAAAGCTTAGACATGACCGCTATTTACATGTCTCTCGTTCATAGCCAGAGTTGATGACGTTTTTTTTGGATGTCTATCTAATGGAATGTCACTAGTTACAAACGCTTTTGTAAGTTCAGTATTAAGCGCGTTATTAGAACTCGAAGATGCATGGCTGTTCACGTGTCGTGTTACTTTAGATTTATCTGAAGAATTTATAGTTCTCCACAAAAAGTAAAAAACAGGTAATTTCCCCTAATATGTAAATCCTCATAAATGTCAAAACAACTGTCAATCGAATCATATCATGTTTGAAATAGATCTTGCCTATTTTTGCGTTCTTCAATTTTGGCATGTTCAATCCGCCCTTATGTTGTCCAAGCACTCTAAATCACAATGTCACTGATGTAACGTAACACTCGGTATGTACATACAGTAGACGAAATGCCACAGCGCGGGTATTCTCGACGGAGCGTGATTCTAAACTAGTTTTATTGCAATCTGATATTATGAATGATACGTTATTACAAGCGCACAACACTACCCATTTCGGGCCACTCGTATGTCAGCCGCGAACAGTTTATAATTGGTTGTGTTGTGCCAGCCGTTATTGAACGTGCTTATTTTAAATTATTAATGAGATGGTTTGTATAGACTATTTCACATACAATGTCGTGTTCCCCCTGATGCGGTCCTGAGTCTTTAGTTATCAGTCATACCCACAAACCCCTAGAAAACTAATAGAACTGTAAATATTTTTTCCCAAAATATTTACATCTAAATGGTAATCCATATTGATTCCTCCATCTTGGATTTCTGAATAGGCAATTTTTGATTTCAGATTAATAACCATTCCCAAAAACCCATGAAAACAAATTCAACGCAAGAATTTTTTTCTAATGCATGCTACCCTAAAGATCCGGATCATCTTGTTGATATTGCTTATTTATATTGCTTATTTATATTCAAAATGATTATTTATTATTGTTACACATGCATTTTTAAGTCCCTCGAGGACGTATGGAAAACATATTCCACCAACAACCGGCGTTACAAGGGGTCTCGCGATGCCAGAGCGAAGGAATACAGGTGGTACATGCGTATGTACAACAAAGGGTTAAGATGTCCTAATATAAGCAAAGCCTGTTTACCTTCTTTTGGCGTTATACAGACTTTGTATGAATAGTGCATGTACGTTGCATAGACAGTTCTTTGAAAGGTACTTCCTAGAGAGGAGAGCCCGACTTCCGAGTATAATATCGAATGAACCCTACACCATAAGTGGCTTTCGACGGTAAATACTGGAACAATCATGCAATTATACCGGTTAGGAAAGGGCAAGATTTCAAAGCCGAGCATTAATAAATAAGAAAAGAATAAACTCTTCAAATAAAGGGAACTGACAGAGAAATATTATATCCTTAGTTGCCAGACTGATATGTCGTTTTAAAATTGTTATAATTTATTCTCTGTCTCTTCTTCTCTTTTTATTGTCTGTCTCTGTGTTTACATCAATAGGGAACCAATAAAATTATGTAGACGGGACCCCCGCCCATAAATTATAATGCGCACGTGTGAATTGAATTCTTGTCTAGACTCTAAAGTACAATCACCGAAATAAGGAATCAGGCATCAATAGGCATTTTTTCTTTCTTTCGTATTATAACCCTGTTGATTTATATTTTTATTTTTTTATTTTTTATAGAACTTCAATTTTATTTTCTTGCAGACCGGTTAATGAAGGAATACAAATATTTTAAAGTAAATACAATTATGTTCGTACACTTCTTTTAAGTGTATGGGATAATTGTAAAAGTCAGAATTACGTAAGAATTTCGTTTCATACGGCTAAGTCGATGTACACCACCATAGCTGCGAACAAGTACTGAGTTCCACTCCACTCAAATTCGACGAAAGGCGAGTAGGCAATATCCCGCCCCACAACCTGTTAGGTCTATACGTTTCTAATATGTGCACAAGCGTGAACCACTGTAACATCTAACTGTCTTTGTCAGTCCTTACTGGTGCCTTTTAACTTATTTTCTTCTACACATATATCGCCAATATGTAATGGTGCAATTTCCTATGATGTATATGCATTGGATGGATATTGTATGTACGTTGCATGGATATTTCTTTGAAAGGTACTTCCTAGAGAGGAGACCCCGACTTCCGAGTACAATACCGAATGAACCCTACGCCATAAGTGGCTTTCCACGGTAAATACCAAAACAATCATGCAATTATTTGTGCATTGTAAGCAACCACGCAATTATATATGCATTGTATGGATATTGTATGTACGTTGCATGGATATTTCTTTGAAAGGTACTTCCTAGAAATGAGACGGCGACTTCCGAGTACAATACCGAATGAACCCTACGCCATAAGTGGCTTTCCACGGTAATTACCGGAACAATCATGCAACGTCCGAACAGGATATTCCACGAACACACGATCAACGGCATCCCGCGGGACCCACACGTTATCATCCCGCGTCGAATCGTCCCCCCACCCACCCCGACTCTCTCCCGCTTTAAAGTCGTACCTAAACGCAGTGACCGACGAGGAGGGTCCGTTCTCTCTCCTTCCCGTCCTGCTCCTTCGGCATCCTGGCTAGCGGCGCTCAGTATTCGGCGTGGTCCCGTCCTGTTCACACGTCGCCAGCGGCTCGCCTCCTCCCCCAGGTCTCTCTCTCCTCTCTACCGCCGACAGACGGACAGACCATCGCCGCTCGCTCGCCACTCCTCCACGCGCGATGAAGACCTCCTCGTTCTCCCTCAGGGTCATGCGGAGGGTAAGCCATCGCTGTTGGATGTGTTGGATTGTTGTTGCGACTAACGTACAAATTCGCTTCTCACGACGCTTTTGCCAGACTAGAACAAAAAAACGATCAAATAAAAGTCAGCGTTCGGCGCAGTGTTTTTCTGTTTATGTGTCTCTGTCTCTTTCTCTCTTTCTGCCACTCCTTTTCTGTCTGCAAAATAAAATATGTGTATATATGCAGCTTTCGATGTACACCAGACACGCTGTCACCTGGAGATACTACAAAAAAAGTCTTAACCCGTTAATGTACCCCGGTCGATTTTAGAACACGGTTTCGTAGCTAAATTTCAGATATGTGACAAAATAGTAATTGGGTCTAAAGTGTGGTTCTTAATGTTTTTGGGTGTGCTGAATCGGAATCCGGGCTCAAAATCGAACAATGTTTACCACACAATTAAATATGGCTGTTTCTGTATACAATAATCTCAAAAAAATTGTAACTCGCAAAGTTTATGATTTTTTTTTTCAGGCATAAAACACTAATATTCGGAGTTTTAATCAACCATCGGTGTATAAATTTGTTAAAGTTTATCAGGGAATTTTTTATATACACGCTTTATTTGCCAAAATGGCGGCCAAAATGCAAAAAATCTCCCAAAAATTGGATTTTTGGGAGGTTTTGGGAGAGGGGATTATTTTTTTCCTCAAAAACTAGGCTTTAATAAAAATTGTTTAAGAATAAAAATGTCTTAGAATTGATTGACAAATACTCTTTTAGAAAATTTTAATTTCGCGATTTTTCAAAAAAATCAAAAATTATCTCCAATAACTGAAATTTGTTTTTAAAGTATTCTTCAATCAATTCTAAGACATTTTTATTCTTAAACAATTTTTATTAAAGCCTAGTTTTTGAGGAAAAAAATAATAAAGAAAAAATCCAATTTTTGTGAGGTTTTTGCATTTTGTCCGCCATTTTGGTAAAAAAGCGCGTATATAAAAATTCCCTGTTAAACTTTAAAATAAATTTATGCACCGATGGTTGATTAAAACTCCAAATATTTAGGCGTTTTATGCCTGAAAAAAAATCATAAACTTTGCGAGTGACAAGTTTTTTGAAATTTTTGTGCACAAAAACCGTCATATTTAACTGGGTCTAAAGTGTGGTACGTAACAAAGTAGTAACTTTGTTACGTACCTGAAATTTAGCTACGAAAACAAGTTCTAAAATAACCGTCTTGGTCGTTAATGGGTTAAATACCTGCGTTATATAATTATCTGAATTGCAGTGACAGGGAATTTGAAATTCTCGTATTTTTACAATGGAGGACGAGACCCAGATCATATTATGAGGAGTTTTATTTTTATGTAAAACGAAACTTAAAAAAAAAATAAAAAGAAAGTGTTGTTCTTCATCTCCATAATATTTAGAAAACGTTCCAAAAAAACATTTCACATTTTTATTTTTAAACTGACCAAGTCGATACAAAATTTCTGAATACTTTTTACGACATCTTTAATTCTACAACCTTAAAAAAAGAAACGATCTGTTGGTTTAAAATCAAAATTAAAATCTCTGTAATTTTAACAGAAATCACGCAAATATTTTCCGAAACATTTCCATCATCATGTGGACTGGACACCAGGTTTTTGATTTACCATAACCATTTTATGTTCAGTGTCGTTTGAAATTTTAATATCCCTTTATTTTGGTTTAACATTATTCCTCTATTTTATGATGTGGGTCCCATGTTTCAATATGTCGATGCGAAAATTTCAAATTCGTCCATTCGCCACAGCTGAATTGTCACTGTTAAAGTAAAATGATAAGCAGTTAAAAAGTGGTGTAGACTCTGAAAAAAATCAAATTGTCGCCTTGTATCTGCCATTAACTGTAATTTTAAACTAGGCTAGAAATGAATCACAATGTACATAAATCGAATTTCGTAATCGTAATCTTATCTTATTTTGACAGTGACTGCTCAATTTGATTAAAGGGATGTTGGAAAATCGTGAGATTTAAAAAAACAGTGGAGAAATGTTGCTGTAAATAAAACTGCATTAGCTTTTTAAAATTTTAGGAGCTTGCGAGCTTCACGCTAGAAACAAAATGTTCGTCTTAGTGTTCATAACAATTTTTCTTGTACAGGATGATCGATTTATCATAGGAAGTGAGTTTTCCTTCACTCAAAATTAAGGCAAAAATAAAAAATATGTCTTAACGACGTTAAGCGCTGCGATGCCTCAAAAATTTTTTTTCAGCAACATATCTTTTTACTTTACCATTACAAAGATATATTAATAGTGTGTTCATTTTTTATTTATTCTTTTTTTGTATCCTGCATATTTACAAAGTTATGGTCGATTTATTGTTTAGTGCTCTATCTATTTTTCTCATAAGCTGCTAGCTAAATGAATAGTTTATTTAATATTAGTCTGTATAAGAATGTGTCAGTTTACTTGCTTTTACTAAAAATTAAGACGGAAGTAAAAACTATAATTTTTTTTAGCAAAAGACCTGTTTTTTTATACTTTCTTTATTTCAAAAGTTATGACTGATTTCCCTATAAATTCATTTGCAGTTAATATTTAAGTAAATATCAATAATACATACGTAATGTTCAATATGCACCATTGTTATAAGCACAACTCGTTCTTAGTTCACATAACATTTTCTTAGTTCATCAGAAGTTACTTTTCTGCAAATATTTCCATCTGTTTTAGCACAGGCAGCAGCAAAACATTTGAAGCAAAAGATTACTTTTGCTTCAAATCAAAACACACATTGTTTTGTGCATAGCTCATTTGTCTGTATTCGAATTAACAAAATAATAACAATTGCTTTAATAAATAGGTGTGTATTTATTCAAAGTTAAGCGAAAAAAACTGTTATTCAGGCGTACTTTCACAGTTAAATCCTGGGAGTTTAATACGGTTTATTACTTAGTTCTTATTTGCATTAAAGGATGTCATCAATGATGTGAAATTTAGAAGTGGACTATTTAGTAAATTGATAATATTTTTAAGCGTATGTTGTAGTAGACCGGATCGGACATAATTTTTGAGATAATGAAAATAAAAAGAGAGTTCAAAAAAATCAAAAACTTGTACAAATTATAAAGAAGGTTTATTGTTAAAAAAAATCGAAGTGTCGCAATGCTCAGCATCGCTTTCTACTAAGATCGTTGGCAAGCTATATTTTTTATTTGTGTCTTAAAAAGCATAAGCTTCTGGCTTTATTTTACTAAACTTTAGTATAAGAAAGCAAACTTGGTTTAGTTTAATTTATTTGCCTTTAGGAAAGTAAGTTGATATACTCTTTACAGAAATTGTATTCATTAGCCTATTGTATATATCAGCCTAGCAGTATATGAAAAAAACAGATAGTGCACTCAACAATAAATGGGCCATAACTTTTTAAATATTCAAAATACAAAAAACATTAAACAGAAAAAGAACTCATAATTAACATACCTTTGTAATGGTAATGTAAAAAAGGTATCTTGCTGAAAAATCTCTTTTTGAGACGTCGCGACGTTTAGCGTCGTTAAGACATGTTTTTTATCTTTACCTTAATTTTGTGCGAATGTGAGTAAAAGTGATTTACCGTTTCCAAGAAAAACTCACTTCCTATGATAAATCGATCACCTTGTACCTACAGGGCGTCCGGTTGGACAGCTTCAATATTATTCGATATTATTTTTGAATGAAAACCATTATTTTAAATCCTAAATAGGCAATGTAAAATATATGTATTGGTAGCACATATGTTTTGTAGATACCTATGCTTTATTTAGAACTCCTACAAACAGAATAAATAAATATACGATTTAAAAGTTCTTATTTAAATACCATCAATCCTGACGGAGTTTGTCACACATATCGCAAAATTAAATGGCTTCACAAAAATGCCATTATGTTTTCATAACAAAATATGTAAATCAAAGTATTAATTAGACTTATTATGCGAATTTCCCTCTACCCTGTATACAACTCATGTCTGCGACATATTCAAATTTTAATTGAAAATTGAGATATACGAGGTGTGGCTATTAAATAACAGAACTGCTGTCATAACACTGTTTATTCGTTACCAATTTTGCAGTAGCAACTTTTTTGCCTTCGATGTACTCCCCTTGGCGATCTCTATACCGCTCCATACGACTTTTACATTGTTGAAAGCAGTGCTGGAGGTCTGCTTCTCTCAGCCGGTTCAGAACCTCCGCCGCTTTTGCTTTAACCGCTTCCACACTTTGTTTCGGGGTCGTAAGTAAAAAAACACGATTCATCACAAGTAATCACCGTGTCTGACAAGCCTGGATCAATGTCAATGTTGTTTAAAATGTCAGCGCAAATGTTCAATCTTGATTCCTTTTGTTCGGGAGTGAGGAATTTTGGCACCATTTTTGCGCAAACTTTGCGTATGTTGAACGATTGATACAAAATCTGGCGAACACATTCTTTGTCGATTCCTGTTATTTCAGCAAGCCCTCGGATGCTTATACGACGATCTTCGCGGATTAATTTACCAATTTTTTCAATGTTTTCGTCCGTTTTTACGTTGAGGGCCGTCCGGGGCGCGGATCGTCTTCGGTCGTTTCACGTCCCTCTTTAAACCATTTAAACCATTGAAAAACTTGTGTGCGGGATAAACATTCATTTCCGTATGGTTCTTTCAACATTGCATACGTTTCTGTAAAAGTTTTCCCAAATTTAACAAGAAACTTGAGATTAACCCGTTGCTCCATCTGAACACTTAACATTTTTTCGACACGTTACTGATGCGTAGACTAATTCAAACGACTACTGCAGTCAAAGTGAGCGACTCACTGGCTTGTCTAGCGACCTCAGGGTGGGGAAAGTATCACCAGACACAGTTCTGTTCAAACTTTGCGAAACGCTCTCAGCGTGATACCTATCAGCTCGGTTATTTAATAGCCACACCTGGTACGTACTATAGCAATTTAAATTTGTTATTTAAACAAGGCCTAGTATTTATTGTATTACATTATTTACACATATGAAGATTTCCGGCGCCAATGTATTCAAATTATGTTTATTCCTAATGTATGTACCTCACAAGGATTATTAAAAATTGAAAACTAAATGAGGTGCATGATTTCAAACTTTAAATATAAATGAATTTCGACTTTTCCTGGAAAGACTGATTATATATTTTTTTCAAAATGAAACAATATAATGTTTTGTGATATAGATACATATGTGGATTGCATACAAATTATTTTAATAAAAGCAGAATTCTCATACAACGCCTAATTGTTTTTACGGAACTATAGAGGACTTTTTAACTTTTTTTTATTTTCTGGAAACATTATACTCCCATTAATAAAATTACTCTTTTTCATATTGTGCACCAACATAACGGTTACGTACTGGGTTAATTTCCTTAATTTGACAAATTATTGCGAGTTTATTATTGAATTTATAAGAAAAGGTCTTCACAGAATAGTTTTAGATTTTTGCATAAGTTTTTATAATAGGCTATGAGAAAACAAAATTGAACATCAGAAACCATGAAACTGAACCAAAGTTGCGGTTTTTTTTTTTAATAAATAATCCTTTATATTTTTAGATATTCTGATTTCTCGAATGTTTCCCTTTTCAAAAATATATAATATGCCTTATGTTTGCTTCAGCAGGTCGCGACACATTTTACATAAATATGTTATATATTTTTGAAATATACAGGGTGTTCCATGTAAGAAAGAAAAACAACTTTGGTTCCGTTTTATGGATTCCGATGTTCAATCATCTTTTCTCATATCATGTTATAAAAATTTATACAAAAATCTATCTTTTGTCTAAAGAACACTTTCCTAATTTCAATAATAAACTCGCAATAACTTGTAAAATTATGGAAACTAACCCTGTACATAAAGCCTTCTATAGACCTTCATTTCAAAACGAACATAAAATTCCTGCTCGTAAAAATCGTATGAAGAGATAGACATTATCAGTATATGGTAGACATTATTCGCTGCGAGAAATAGAACAATTTAATGCGATTTGAAGTGTCGGCTAATGGACTTTGTGATTTTTTTTATAGCTTCCGGGAAGACCTTTTATAGCCCAACATAAACTGAATTATAGATACACCTCATGTCATATATGTCACCTTTTTATACACCCCATATTTTTAATAAAAAAAAGGCAAATATCTATAATACATATTATAAAACTTACGACACTGACGAGTTATTATTTCAACGAAACGCTATCTTCTATAAAAGTAAGTATACCTACGTTTGAACGTGGACGTGAAAGTAAGCATATGTTTGACAGAAGTAGTTGCTTAAACGAATTTTAAATTAATGAAGTGCTTGAGAAAATAATTGAGACATGTATTATACTATAGGGTGGGCCAGTTTAATCTCACCACCGGAATTTCTCAGAACCTAAGCTAGATACGAGAAAAGCGTTTAGACAAAAGTTGGAGGAGGCAGAGAGGACCATACACTGGTGCCAATGACTTTGATCATGAACCTGATTTTCAAGGTTATTTCAAGGTCAAAGTGGTTTTTTAAATGGATACATCTAATTTTGACCCCGGATTTGAAAAGAGCGGGAAATTTTACGTCCAAAGTGGTACTTGTCAACAAGGTAATCTCGAGGTCGAACGAAGGTCAAATTTTCGACAATTGTTAAATACCGAGGGCTAGCTCGGGATAGAGATTGGAAACAGTAATTTTTTTCTGATTGAAATTTAAAAAAAAAGGTCAAAAGTAGGGTTTCACGCTTGATAAATCACTTCGACCTTGAAATAACCTTAAAAACCGGGATTAATGTCAAGGTCATTGGTATCACGAAGTGACCTTATTCGACCTTGACAACTTTAATCAGAAAAATTTTACTGGTTCCAATCTCTATCCCGAGCTAGCCCTCGTTATTTAACAATTTTCGAAAATTTGACCTTCATTCGACCTTTGCCATGACCTTGTTGATAAGTACCCTTTTGGTACAACGTATGCATAATGAGTTTAAAGTAATTTTCTAAATGCGCTAGAAAATAGACAAATAAACCGCTTACGTACATATGTGTCTGTCGTTTAAAATTGCTATCTCCTGACACAAATGGAAAGAAAATATTTCTTCATGGTTTTATCAATGTCTCATGCATACAGTGAGGTCCATAAGTAACGGATAAATTCATTATCTACGTAATTTACAATTTATCAGTAAAATCCTGAAACACATCAATTTTTAATTCTAGAATGACATTGTTTGAACATAATTTTATTCCTCCCCCTGCAACCCCCTTGAAGTGACAGCTACCCCTTTAAAATTTTTAAATGGAACGAGGGTGCGTGTGATAGCTCATTTGAAAGGGTTTTTAATTCTCCATCCAGCAACATAAGATTTTTTTAATTTCTATAATTTTTTTTATTGAAAAATATTACATTTATAATGTTACTAAGTAAAGAAAAGAACATGAAACAGAACAAAAGAACAATTTAAATCAAATGTTCTAACTGGGCGCCCCTTGCTTCTTGACAATCATGGAGGCTTTGCTGAAATTCTTCTAAAACATTTTGTATTGTTTCCGGCGTGATATGATTAATTTCTTGCCTTATTCTGTCTTTTAAATCATCTACGATATTTGGTCTGTTGAAGTAGACTTTCGATTTTAAGTAACCCCATAAAAATAGTCAAGCGGGGTCAAATCGGGAGAACGAGCAGGCCACTCAATTTCACCGCGTCTACCGATCCATCTATTGGGAAAAACTTGATACAGATAGGCTCTTACTTCCAATGAAAAATGTGGTGTAGCTCCGTCCTGCTGAAACCAAATATTTCTATCAATTTCATTGGGGTTGTCATCATCTGGGAAAAGCATTCTTAACTCTGGAACTAAGAAATTTTACAAGAAATTCAAATAAGGCGCGCCAGTTAATGTGCCATCAAAGAAATATGGTCCGATAATTTGAAAATTTATAGTTCCAGACCAAACGTTCACCTTCTCAGGATATTGAGTATTGGCCTCCATCATCCAATGGGGATTTTCTGTACTCCAGCATCTACAGTTCTGTTTGTTGACTGTTCCATTTAAGACGAATGTTGCTTCATCAGAATGAAGAATGTTTTTTATAAATAAAGGATTATCGTGGCATTTATTTGCCATGACTTCGCAAAATTCCAATTGGCGATCAGGGTTATCGTCGGTAAGTTCTTGAACCAAATGAATTTTATATAGGCGGTATTTTTCGTTTTTTAGAAGATGCAATATGGACGTTTTACTAACATCATTATCGGCGGCAACTTGTCTTGTAGGTTTATGTGGATAATCTTGAATATCTAACAATATATCCAATTTCTGTTCATCCTCTAAAATGCGTTTCCTTCTGAAAAAAAAAAAAGAAGAGGAAAAAAAAAAAAAAAGGGTTTTTAAAAAAAAAAAAGGGGGGGGGGGGGGGGGGGGGGGGGGGAAAAGGGAGGAAGGATTTGGCACACCTGCTTTTTACCACACCCAAAAATTTTCATTTTTTTGGGGGGGGGGGGGGGAGCAGAGTCCTTCTTAATCAATCCTGTATGTCTCTGAAATTGCAGCCAAAATCTTGGGAATTCAAATTTTGATATGGGGTTGCCTTTTGGGGTGTGGACGGCGAACCGTTTAAACTACAGCGTACCGATTTCGTGGAATTAAAACCAACCCTATAGGCTACCGAAACTTAAAAAGCGCACGTCTGTAACTCGAATAGTTACGCTAATTTTGACGAGCAGTTTAATTTAATGCATGGTTTCGATCAATCACCCTGCATATAATTACTAAATAAAAAAATATTTGTGCACACATAAGACACACATAACGGAAGAAAACCGATCAAAGCTTCTTCAAATCTACATGTTTAAATGTGTTTTACAAATCATAAATATGTATGCCCTCAAAGTGGAAGAGATCAGGAAAGATATTGTTTAAAAGGTTGTAACTGTTAATTAAGATATTAGTGATAATATTCTTTTAGGTATTCTAATTGGTGCTCCAGTAAATATTGGAAACATTTTCAAAGTAAATTGATAATAAGACTAATTGATGGCCATCTTAGCGTCCTTCCAAAACTTGTTTTTACCTGTCCTCGTGTTTTCCATTTTACGTGTTGTTTTGTTACTCAAATTTTTATTGCACATTACAAGATCCGACAACGTGATTATTGTCTTAATTTAGAAATAGAATGAATGTGATGTGTCGGGAATTAAAGGTCTTGTATATGTTTAATTAAAGAGCAAAAGGGTGCCTTATTGATTCCGGCTGCAAACACCTGTTATAGATGGAGTATTTTTTTTACTTAACTCGTTGTACAATTGTGTACAATTTTCCTGCCGAACCGTCAATCGAACAAAATATGGATAATAAGAGAAATGAAAATCGTCTCGTTCAGCCATGTCGTTTTTCTAATACGTAGCAGGATTTTTCGGAGAAATTCGACGAAAAATAAGAAAATTTCTGCATTGCAAAAAGCAGTTACGTTTCATCACTTTGTACTTCTCTTTACATAGCGGCTCAAAATGGTCGACTCACGGCGCCATCTAAGAAAAGGTCGAAAATACGGCGACGGAACGGAAGGGACGTCATTTTGGGACCATAGAAAATATTCAAACGGCTGTAACCGACCAGTTGAAAGCTAATCCAGTATATGAGCCAGCACTGCTATGAGGAATGGAAGAACCATCTCCAGCGTTGTGTGGCTTAACACGGACGTTATTTTGAAGGAGACAATACTGAAATGTAATTCTATTCGAATAAAAAAAAATGAAAAACAGTCTCATTACTTAATTTACACACCTCGTATGTGGCACCATACGTGGCAACAAAGATACGAAAACTTCAAACGTCATCAGTCGCCGGCGCCACTGCATTCGTATACGAAAATATACGATTTTCCGACAGCAACGACTTCACGAGTCAGAAAATTGAATTCTATAAGATCCGATCGAGCAGGAATTTTCGAGATTTCTTTATCGCGAACGACTTAATTTGAAACACGACCCTTGGAGAAGGGTAATCGTTAAAATAAACGAGAAACTTAGTTTCGCTCTCTGAGAAAAATGTAGGGATTCGCTAATTGGGGCTAAAAATTGCGATTGAAAGGTCAGAGAGAGAGAGAGAGAGAGAGAGATCGGACGGAAAAGTCGAGAAAAAATATAAGTGGACGGTTTAATGAGAAATAGTTTCAGTAGGCGGTTAACGTAAATAAAGATGCCAGAGGAAGAATCAGAAAACGTCATTTATATGTTTTATTTCATTAACGGACAGAATAGAATAGGTAAGGTGTTACGACGTTCTACGAAATAATAGTAAAATTTTGTTTGTTTTTTTTTTATTAATACTTTATATTTCAATGATAAATGTAGTTAAATCTATATAAAGACATTTCCACAGGGCTATTCATTGCATTATTAGAAATTGTGATAGTAGTATATGAGTATATGAGGTGTGTAAATTAAGTAATGAGACTGGAAACGTAGCGCCCTATCTAACAACATTGAGGACTTGGATTCTTTCTAGTGTGTTTTAAAAATAAATGACATTAATTTTGAGGCACGGTGTGCTATCAGGTTTTGCTTCAGATTTGGACACAGCGCAACGGACACTTTTGCAAAACTTCAACACATCTACGGAGACAGTGTTTTTTCAAGAGCCGAGGTGCTTTAAGGCATTCTCAGAAGGAAGAGCGTCGATGCCGTCATCTTTCATCAAGAGTCGATGAAAATGTCAATAGAATAAGGGATTTTGTGCGTTCAGATCGTCGGTTGACAACAAGAATGATCGGGGAAGAGTTAAATTTGTAGTAAAATCACACTACTGTTCATCAGATTTTGACTAACGCATTGGGGATGAGAAAAATCTGCGCGAAAATGGTTCCAAAAAACCTTTCACAGGAACAAAGGGAATCAGGAGAGAAAGGTGTCTTGACTTTTTGGAATCGATTGAAAATGATTCCCATTTTATGGAACGTGTCATTACTGATGATGGGACTTGGGTGTTTGAATACGACCTGAAAACGTCAAAGCATGGAATGGTATATTTCAAGCTCTCCACGACACAAATAAGCAAGAATGAGCAATACGAAGATCAAATGCATGTTGATTTGCTTTTTTTGATAGCCAGGGAATTGTCCACAAAGAGTTTGTGCCTCCAGGCCAAACAGTAGTTGAAGGCTATTCCAGTATATGAGTTCCAGCACTACTATGAGGAATGGAAGAACTGCCTCCAGCGCTGTGCAGCTTCCCAAGGAAGTTATTTCGAGACAATATTGAATTGTAATTCTATTGGAACAAAAGATTTAAAAAAAACAGTCTCATTACTCAATTTATACACCCCGTATTACTGTAATATTAAAGTTCATGTCGTTTTTAACTAACAGTTCAAAGTTCATAACGTTTAACGCCACTTCAATAATCAGCCAACAGTTCGTTATGAAAAACTGTTGAGTACCTTGTTGATTGAAGTAATAAAAAATCAACATTTTGATGCTTAGTAAACATTCTGCTGCATCCAATACTACACATGTCACTTCTTTCAATGAAGTACTATAAATGGGAATACGTACATTACATCCAATAAGAAAACTTTTCAACGAAGTTGACGTTTGAGTCGTGTACTGAAAAACAAATAGGTATATGTTAGTTTTACGATTAAAAAAAAAGAAAAACATATTCTTGAGGAAAAAAAGGAATGATTTGAGGCTCGGAATGGTTTCATCTAAGACAATATATCAACTAGTTGCCATTGATGAATCCTCAAAAAAAAAGGAAGTCTTGTGGATAGAGTACTCAATAATTCGGTCATTGTTATAATTCAACTCATGTTCCCGTTCCCAAGACCATGTTCACCCTCATACTCATCGACTTGTCATGAAGTAATTAAAATCTAAAAATATAAGAATGCTCAATTACCCACCTCCACCAGCTGTTCAGGATATAATTGAAATTTTGTGAGACTATCTAGTAAAGTTGGTTTATTCGTCTAATCAGTGTCGTGTAGAAGCAAAAAAGATCTCACAGCTATCTTTCAACAAATCTGCACTTGACCCCCTTAACCGAAATCAAATGCATTGGCGACTGGTACAATTTGCAACAATTTTTTGCATTTTCATAACGTAGCATGGAACCCACATTATATTTAGATTGTTATTACTAACCCTAAATAGGATATAGTATTAAATTCCACCAGCTGGTACTGATCAAATTCTTGTCCTTCCCTTTTTATATCCCCTTAAATTTATATCCCATGAATTTATCAAACTAATAACTTAATATAACTCATATGTAAATTGTACGCTACATATTATGTCTAGAAAAGGGACGAAAAATTAACCAAAGAATATTATCACATCCGGGGTTATTAATTTGTATCCATTTGTTTGTCAAAATTCAATCTTAAAACTGAAATATATCGAAAACCATTCATTAAGGATACATTTGCTTTTAAAGTGGCATTAAAACAACCAGTAGAACCCAAATAGTGTATAAGAAATAGGTATACCATGCCGTTTAATCCCTTGACTGCTGAGAACGAATATTTTTGTTTTTTTCGACTTGGCCCAAGCCGAAAAAAAAAAACAAATATTTTCCCATAGGTAAATGCTCTACTAACGCCTGACAATGTGTAAAATATAATGAATATATGTTTTCCTATATTGTTGGGGATTCTGAGCATGATTCTGGGATTTATTTGGTTCTATTTTTCACCCACAACAGACTAGAGAAGGAAATGCCCATTTTTTTGAGTTTTTTTAAAAAACCTTTGTCCTCATACACTCAAATTATGTGCCGCATCACTTCCCAAGTATTTGACCCATTGAGGATTATGGTGCTGTCAAAATTTGGGCCAAGTGCTCCTAAAGGCCAATATTGAGGGAAATTGTCCCAAAAATAATTCAATTTATGACATTATGGAAAGTGTTTTGATTTCTGTTCGGACACTTATAATAAGTTTGTATATTATTCAGAAATTCAAGGATTGAGGCGAAGATTGAACAAGACTTTCTGACTCAATGCGTCCAAATACGTCGGAAATAATGTCTGAATAAATTATTGGTAAACTGGAGGTTGATGATATATGAGGTGATTCGACGACAAAATTTAGACTTTATGATAATTTAGCGTGTGTAAGACAAATTCGGATAACACCGTGTTGATCAGTGGGTCGAAATACGTTGGAAATTATATATATATATATATATATATATAATATATATATATACTGGTAAAAGTAGCAAAATGTCATACATTGTGCCATTTTTGGGTCAATTTCCTCCCAACATGGGCATTTCGGAGGATCTATGCCAAATTCTGACAATGCTATGATGTTCAGCGGATCATAACGCGT
The DNA here is from genome assembly GCA_029963805.1 of Aromia moschata. NCBI lineage: Eukaryota > Metazoa > Arthropoda > Insecta > Coleoptera > Cerambycidae > Aromia > Aromia moschata. Next base: position 65,742 of record JAPWTK010000023.1, on the reverse strand, counting down.
CATAAATACCTACATACATATGTCTAGTGAAAGTCTCGTCAAAGTTTCTAAGTCTGGCAGTCGGCAAATTTCAAGAAGTTACCGTGACAGTCAAGGGGTTAAAATAAGAAAGTTAATGTTCACTTTCATAGTCCAGGCGGCGTAGATTATTTTTTTAAAATAATTAGTTGCGGCGCTTTCTCAACGGTTTTATAAGGAAACCATCGTCTGAATCGAATGCACGTTTTGGACAGCGAAAAATTGTAGGAACATAGCGAAAACGTTGCAAAAATTTGTAAAAAAAACAGTTTTTTTCTATTTTTAGGCACCAAAAAAATAAATGTTGAGTAAAAAACGAAAAATATCACGTTATAGCGCTTGAAAAGACGAATAAAATGGTTTTTGGATCATTAAAATCGGTTGATAATTTTTTCACAAAAAAATAAAAACCGCGAAAATTAGTGATTTTTCGATGTTCAATTACTCGGTCTGTAATTATCCCCTGTCTTCCGGGGCTAAAATTGTAGGGTTTTCCAACACCTATCTACAGTTAAATTTTTGTCAAAAAATATTTGCGCAATAAGTTTTCGCGCAAATTGCGAAAAAAGTAAAAACAGGTACTCTTTCCACAATAATTGTCGTAGAGCAATTTTGCAAAAAGCTACGTGTTCTTGAAGACTTCCCTACAACCATATCAAATTTGAAGTCGATCCGATAATAATAAGTACCAAAGCGCGTCTGAAAAACGTGCAATTTTAGAGAGCGGAAGTGACGTGGTGGTGGGGAACTCTCTCTCCCTCCGGCATGTCGAATTTGAACGCTCGCGATCGCTTTCCGGGCGCCCGCTCCGCCCGCGGGAGAGAGAGTCCCCCACCACCGCGCCACTTCCCCTTCGCTCGTACGTCCACGCGGCCGCTCTCTAAAATTGCACGTTTTCCAGACGCGTTTTTGAGGTACTTATTATTATCGGATCGACTTCAAATTTGATATGGTTGTAGAGGAAGTCTCAAGAACACATAGCTTCTCTACTACAAAATTGCTCTACTACAATTATTGTGGAAATAGGGGAGGTTTTACTAAAGTACCTGTTTTTACTTTTTCGCAATTTGTGCGAAAACTTATGGATATTTTTTGACAAAAATTTAACTGTAGATAGGTGTTGAAAAACCCTACAATTTGAGCCCCGGAAGGAACATTTTTAGGATAATTACAGACCGAGTATTGAACATCGAAAAATCGCTAATTTTCGCGGTTTTTATTTTTTTGTGCAAAAAGTTATTAACCGATTTGAATGATCCGAAAACTGTTTTATTATATTTTCTAGCTCTACAACGGAATATGTATTTTTTTGAAAATTTTTTTTTCGTGCCTAAGAGTCGAAATACATTTTTTTCGCACCTTTTTGCAATTGATCCTACAATCGGATTTTGTCCAAAACATTTTCATTCGATTCGTACGATTTTTATCCTAATTATCACGTTGAGAAACTGCCGCAACTAATTATTTTAAAAAATCACTTGTTTTTTTGCTACTTCGCCTGGACTATCAGTATACCCCGAAGTAACAGAAAGTTTAAACTTTAAACGAACTATTCAATTCAAGTTGTCGAATATTTTTTTTATTTTTGTCGAAAAAATGTTTTTATGAATAAAAATGTGCTATCGTCTGGGCAGCTTGTTATTGGTGTGCCATTCGACTCAATTCGTTCGAATAGATCATGAATGTATTTAAATCAGCAATGAAATCTCCGGGGACTAAACCGAACTTTTCTTTGTATTTCTTATTAGATCATGTTTCCTTTTGCTATATCTTGATTCCTATTAAAAATGCTGTCACCTCTTGTTTTAGGTATTGATCTTGATATTAAAATTACTATTTAATTTTGATGTTGTTATAGTAATTTCTGAAACGTGGGCTAGCTGCAACCGGAGGTGGTCGTGCGGTAAACAATTTTAAGCTGCTAGTAAGTGGTGGCAGCTTTGGGCGCCAGTAACCTAAGTGCCTTACGTTTCTTAAGCGTCGTTGATACGCGGTTACAAAATATCAACAAAAAAACACATCAAAATATTAAATAGCCAATGATCACCAAAATATAAATAACCTGAAGCTAAAAGAATGATGGGGTATTTCAACTTAAGCAAAACTTATACACGCTAATACTTTAAATTAGTTTACTGAAATAATACCCAAATTTATACATACATATTCAATGGTAGAAGGATTCGATGTATACAATAAAAAAAATTGATGGTTTTCCAAGACAATGTGACAAGTTAACTGTAAACCAATAGTTAAATTTGAAAATAAACGAATATAAATAAATAGATGGGAGTTTTACCGATCGTGATCACGATGGCGCACACTAGTATTGCTTATATAAAAAAAAAAACCATTTGTATAATGTAGATAGGCTACTACCTACAACTGTAAAATTACCAAGAAAATATATATACCTATATATACATACATATACTAACAACCCAAATATATAATATTAAGATACTAAGTTTAAACAAAAATATTCAATAAAATAAATTAGGAAACCATGTAATATTTAATTAAATTATTACCAAAATAATACTATGCAGTATATGTAAAACGTATTCAAATAATAAGCCGAATAACATATGCAGGTGTACTCCAAAATATATATACATAAAAAAATATGACCGAGATTATTATTTATACCCAACAATCACAATTTCACTACATCTACAGCTTATCTGTTTTTTTTTCCGTCTGTTTATTCCGTCTAATCCTCCGTATCGGTACGGTGGTACAGTTAGTGGGACACCTGGTATACACGCCTCGTCCGAGATGTCGAAAATTTCCAGCAAACAGAAACGACACTGGAGGGATCTAGCCAACGCCCCAAAAGCTACTCTAAAGGCTTATGAAACTCCAAAACAGTTCCCAAAATTGAAATAAATCCAACCAATATTCATATAAAAAGTCGAACTAAAATTCGAACTGAAAGTTGGAACAAATGCCCAACCTAAAAGCCTTGGATGGTGGATGGCTTGAGGTGAACCAAGTGACATAACTTGGATTATGAAATCGGTCACAACGTACCAATCTATCGTAAAAGGTGTATTCAGATCCAGCAAACTTGCCGAATTATGTGTCGCCCTTAAGGTTACCACAACCACGCGAACACAATAATTTTAAACGAATTTTCTAAAAATCCCTTAGGAACACCAACGTGTTAACTTAAAGAAAATCGTCGACCACACCTTACTATCAGCGAAAGATACGTGACAAGTGCCAAGTGAAATTCGTCGCCGGCTACTTCTTGCCTAGTTTTTTTTCCTTTACAAAAACACTCGGCGCGGCCGCCGCGATAAAATACAATGTAGGATTGAATTTGAAATAAATCCTATGTAACATACAAAAATGCATATGAACTGTAGAGATCGTTATATTTTCAATTATATTATTTACTCCAAATATTTATCGACATAAAATTTACTAAGTTGCTACCTAGGTATACCGATATTCCTAGCTGTTATTTATTATCTCGGTTATCGAAATGTATGTTTGGTTGTCTACTATTCGGCAAGGAATCGGCAATAAATTTGAATTTATACCGGGTGGCACGGAGTTACTCGGATAAAAACTGAAATTGTTTATAGGTAAAATTTTGAACGTTACAATGCGTTGAATTTCTTGGCCGTTCACAATAACGGTGTATACAAAAAACAACGCCCCTTTTACCTACTTGTCACGTACTTCGAATGTTCGTCCGGCCTTCTATCCGTAATTCCTATCCCAATCTTCGAGATTATCCATTCGCCACATCTAGAATTATCGTTTACCACACTTCCCGAACATGCAGCACATCTAGTGGCCTTGTCTAGGGCAGGGAGTAGTGTGTGCGCCCAGAACCCCTAGGGCGACAATTAATTGTCACAGTGTTTTGTTTACACGGCAAACGCGATCCCATCGCGGAAAGTTATTCGGTCATGTGTCGAAGCGCCTGGCCGTTGAAAGCGCCCCGTTGAATATTCAGAGGGGGACGGGCGTGTCGGGGAGCGGAAAATACAGAGCAGGGCAGATCCCCGAATATCCCTATACAGGGAAAATTCCTTCCCATTAAATTGGAAGATGCACGTGATCGAATTATCGAGAGGAAATTTGCATTTTCTAGATCAATCGCTTTACTTCGATTAAACAGGTTTCGATTTCATATCTGGACCTCTTCAGGGCCAGCAGATGTCGTAAAAATACCGGCCAAAATGTAATGGTAGTTAATTGTTTGATTAACTACCCTTTAACCCCTTGTCGTACGCCTGGGCTAACCAGGTAGAGGTCTAAATACGATACAAATAAATCAGTGCTTAATATATCTGGATCTAACGCATTTGGAACAGGTATTTAATCGAATGCCTATTTATTTACAATTTGTTCAAACGGGATTTACAATTTGTTCCGTAACAAAAACGTAACATCGAAAACATTAATAATAACATCGAAAAGCACAATACAAATACAGCTTTGTATACACAACAATAAATAAACATACGTAATTAATATGCCCGAAAAATACAATGATACAAATAAAAAAAAATATAAACCAATTTAGAAAACAAGAAGAAAAACAGAAATGATAGGACCTATTGAAGTGTTTCATATCAGTAACTAAATATTCATATTTCTATGAAAAATATCAATGGGGAATTTTTTTTTTTTCACATTTTCGCTTATATCTCCGTTCCTTGGCATATATCATGACTGTGATCATGAAATTTCTTGGACAGACTGCTATTTTTGTAGTGTAAAGTTACAAAATAATATCTTGACGCCCATTTTTTTTAAATACGTGTCCTGAAGCGTACTTTCAAGATGTTATAGTCACAATTCCGAGAATTTCGAAGCGGCAACGATAAAACAATACATACGTCGCGTCAAAAAAAGGTAGTCGCGTAGAAAACGTTATAAAAGTGACCCAAATTAACATTTTTCAAACTCTCAAACGTGAAGATATTTATAATTTTTTTAGCCCAACACGGTCAATATCGTACAATAAACAAAGAAATGGCGTCATTGTTAAGTAATGCTTGCAAAAAAAATTCGATTGTTAATTACTCGAAAAGTGATTAAGGGATCAAGCTGATTTTTTTTTGTAACTTCATACTACAAATAGCAGTCCCTCCAAGAAATGTCATGATCATAGTCGCCCTACTTTCAAAGTAAAAAAAAATAATAAAAAAAATAGAAAAAAAGCAGTTTTTCAAATTCAGCAGTCATTTGCAAGTTAACAATAACACTTGGAGACTTCGGGTTGGGCTTAAAATTTTGGAAATTCAATAGGCTACAACTTTTTAAATGCACATGCTATATAAAATATGACAAGGAACGGAGACATAGGCGAAAATGTGAAAAAATACGTTTTTTTTGGTGACGGTTTCAGCTCTACGGACCCCCCCCGCATTATATTTTACGCAAAAAAATACATAGGGAACCGTCAAAACTATTTTGTTATTTTGTCACTATTTTTTTACTTCGAAAGTAGGGCGACTATGATCATGACTGATGAGGGACAGCTATTTCTAGTATGAAGTTACAAAAATTTCAGCTCGATCCGTTAATAACTTTTCAAGTAATTAACGATCGAATTTTTTTGCAAATTAAATGACCATAGCCCTACTTTCCAAGTAAAAAAATGGTGAAAAAAAAAAACACTTTTTCAACTTCAGCAGTTATTTGCAAGTTAACAATAGCATTTGGGGACTTCGGGTTGGGCTTAAAATTTTGGAAAATCAATAGGCTACATCTTCTTAAATGCATATCTATATAAAATATGCCAAGGAACGGTGATATAAGCGAAAATGTGAAAAAAAGAAGTTTTTGTTTTTCAGAAATTGTTAATTCAAAAAATTATCGGACGGTTTCAGCTCTACGGACCCCGCGCATTGTGTTCTACGCAAAAAAAAATACATAGGCAACCGCCAAAACTAGCCCTATATGTTTCAAGAACACATAAAAATCTCTGCCTACTGGACTGGATGCCTGGTACAAAAATGGGAGACCAGTTTACCAAATCTGACTAGTGTCCTACTAACGACACATTATTTGATAATCATAATCATAATCATAATCATAACATGGTATAAAACAAAGTCGCTTCCCGCTGTCTGTCCCTATGTATGCTTAGATCTTTAAAACTACGCAACGGATTTTGATGCGGTTTTTTTAATAGATAGAGTGATTCAAGAGGAAGGTTTATATGTATAATACATGCATAATATAGTAGAGAAACACTGATAATTTTAGAGGTTTCTAATGTGATGTCGTAAATAAACACATTTTTTTTGCGCTTACATTGCAAACGCTGGCTGAACCCGACGAAATAGATCAAAATAATGTACTACAGTATTGTACACCTTAAAAAGGTCTACAAAAAAAGTCCGCGATGATATATGTCTATCTCTTGGGGATAACCCACAATAATCATTTTTTATCCTTTACTTTTTTACGAGAAATATTGGCTTATTTACGAAGCGATTTTAAGCAATACAGTATTAATCCTTATCCAATTAGGTACCTTAAATACATTGTGCATTTAATATAGATCAATATGGCCCTTTACAGCATGTAATTTAAATGAATATTTTCGAAGATATCACAGATCTAAAATGCAGGGACATAGCGGTTGCGGTGGTACCGGCCGGCGGCGCATGCCTATAAATGGCGCGTCGAAGGCCTGCGTTTTTTTTTTAGATAGATAGGGGTGATTCAAGAGGAAGGTTTATATGTATAATACATGCATAATATAGTAGAGAAACAATGATTATTTTATGTGATGTCGTAAACCGTGCGAAGCCGGGGCGGGTCGCTAATTCTAAATAAAACAGATTCATTATCCACCAGCGAATATGTCAACTACTCTCGAGGGACATGCTATCCATGCTTGATACGTACACAACTTTCAATACTAAGAGAATACACTGAAGACAAAATACACAAAATAACGATTTGCTATCACAAGTCCTATGCACAGGAACAAGGCCAACTGGGGCTACAGCGCTAGCTCCTCAAGTGGCCTCGAGGCGTTTGGTTCCTCCAAGGCCCACCGCTTCCCCGGACGACCTTACGTGCTGACACTAAGATTAATGGGAGTGTTCTCGCGGGGGTGTTAAAAGTCCACGCGTCATTCATCACCCCTCGGAGATTCTACAAGTTATCCAAACAATATGTCGTAACGTATGAGATGACATTAGTCTTGTTGATATACAGGTGAGTTATTGATATGAGACGATTGCAGAATTAAAAATATATATATATATGCGGTTTGTGGCTAATTGTTTTTGAGCTGTGGCATTTTTCACGTATCCAAATTGATTAAACCGTATCTGACATTTAAATTTCTCCATGGGAGATCAGGATTTTTTTTTCTTCTTCAAAAAATGACCTGAAAATAGAAAGGCAAAATAGCGAAAAATAAATTTTGCATATGATACGAAATATCTGTACAAGATACTGAGAACTGTTGGATGTTTTCTTTATTTTTCGTCTCGATCACCGAACTAAAAATATCTGTAGCTAAAAATCTGTTGGTTTTTAGGCTATGCGTCCATGGACACTTTTTCTTAGTGACTAAACTATAAAATAAAACCATTTCAATCAATTTAACCGAGAACTAAATCCCATAAGGTTTGTGCGGGGTCCTTTACAAATTCTTAACTTAATGTAATTAACGGAAATTACATGTAAAAACATCGATATGTCATTCACACATCATATGAGCTTATCAACAACTTTGTGTTTTTAACATACTGATCCCAGAATGTCGACAAAGTCACCTGATTGTACAATAAGTAATAATCTTCATTTGAAAATAATTTTAAGTAGTTTCATTCCTAAAATACATATTTATGATCGTATAATATTATGTTTAGAGCTGTGTTCATAGAATTTTTGGTAAAGGTATGACTTGCATTAGCCCCTATAAAAAAGTACCGCTTGGTATCACTTTATTTTTTTTTCACTAATACATAAAATTTACGTCTAAGCAATGTTGTATTAAAAAATTAGCTACCACCATCAGGTACTAATCAGGGGGATTTCCACAATATGACCTACTGCTTACTCAGCAGCGGCCAGTGAAATTTGAAATGCTCGTATTTTCATAAGGATTGACTGGACACGCATAACATTTTAGGGGATCATTACAGACTGCTATAATAGCAAAAAAAATTTTATATGAAACTTGCGATTTTTTTTTTTCAAAAAACATCTGCCTACTAAAATGCTCCTTTAAACGGCTTGGAAAATATTTAAGAAATATTTTTTTTCATTATCGCCAAGTAAAAACAAAGTATTTTTATATGTGTGATTTTCTCCAAAATTCGAGGTCTGTTGAAGTTACGGTAATTTGAATTTTTATTTCATGCCAACATTTCGTTTTTGAGATTTTAGAATAGCAGAATGAATATTTTGCAAAAAGCCCAAAGAATAAAAAGTTTTATAAAAACAAGATATTTCGCAACTATTTTGCAAGCCGTTTCCAAGATCTTCTAGGGAGGCAGATATTTTTTGGAATTTTGTTTTTTCGCAAGTTTCATTTAAAGTTCTTTTTCTATTCTAGCCTTCTACTTAGATCTAGTAATCACTCCATGTGGGCTAATTCCTCCTTACAAAAATGCGAGTATTTCAGATTTCACTGGCCACCACTGGTACTCGTTCCGACGTAATTTCTGTAATTGTAAAAAATAAATTATTTTTAGTTTTTCACCGTCATTTTTTTAATATAGGTCATCCTAAGTGCACTGAAATGTAACCTCAAAAAGTTTTATTTTGAAAATTTCAAATGGACACACAGTAAAACAAATTTCGAAAAGTTGGTTAACAAAAAGTATCAGTGACTTAACTCTGTATTGTTTCTGTCTTTTTCGATGCCGACTAGTCAATATTTTGCGCAACGTAAATGATCAAAATCAGGCAAACCAAAAATAAACATCCAAATCTACATACATTACTCTTCTCGCACTTATTTTCCAATATTTTAAGTAACATAAGTGTACAAAAGTAAACAGTAATCAATAAAACCAGTTTTGAAACTTTGCTAAATGTGTGATTTTTTCGTGTGTACGCCGCGCCGCTGTGAGAAATACCTCGCTCTAACAATTCTTATCCGTTTATTAGACTACAAAGTCAAATTTAAAATATGATTAGGGCCCGGAAAAAGTATGCTGTCACGCAGAGCCGGCTCTATACAACCCTATGATAATTAAAGTATAAACCGTATTTTTTAAGCACATATTTCTTGCCTCTGTATACCCACGCCACTGACCGCGCGTAGAATGCGGGCCCAAACGAAGTCCCGTGCGGGAACCCAGGACTCCGTAATACAATTTCTCCGTAAGACAGCGAGCTATTCCGATAATGACAGGTGTCCCTTTAGTTTGCCACATGCCGTAGGTGTAAACGGGTCGAATGCCGCATTCAAAACAATAATTTGTCGCTAGTGATTAACTAGTGAGTTCGTGTACTGTATTTACATATTACCTGATTTTGTGTGGATTTCTGCAATAATGGCACAGTCGTTACCATTTGTGAATAGACTTGAACTTTTGAAAAAGTTGAGTGAAAATTACGACAATTTTACAATAGACGTATCACATATTTTATGTATTCCTTGCAATCGTCGGTATATATTTCGTAATCGCCGAGAGTGTAAAATATATTTATATTCGAATACCCATAAAAAAATATACATGGCATTGTTACAAAAGAGGAATTTTGGTTTGATTTGTGCATAATGTTTTGCGCATGTAGCCTTTCGTGGAACGTGGTCGACAATATTTACTTTAGACGTTTTTTTGCCATATAGGTATCCGATTTTCCATTGCCTAGAAGCCATCCACGTGTCGTTGGAAATATTAAAGAAGACATAAGCAATAAATTTCTGTAGCTGATACCAAACAACAGATTTTCGAGGTAATAAGGTCGTTTATGTTCTGATACGAATTTTAGGTGTTTCAGATATTTCGGCCCCTATATATACTGATAGTTAGTAAACAGATTTTGCAAACAACGGCGAAACGTATAGAAATAATAGTAACACGTGCATTGCCCTCTGTAGATGTAAACAACAATAATGTACTGATGATAGTGACAACAAACAACTGTTAGTGATACAAAAAACCGTGTGAAATTCGTGAAAATAATGTGCGTTGTGTGTCGTCCTCTGTCCATGTGAACTATTTTGAATTTGCATCTTTAACTTCAGTAGATGTGGAACGATCGTTTTCCTTCTACAACCATATGTACAGGCCAAATCGCTCACGTTTAACGATCGTGGCAACGTACGCGTGAGGACAGTCCGTGTTTCTGAATGATACAAGCAATAGGTATGTACAAACAGTAACACATTTTTACTCCTGTCTCTTTGATCTCTCGCATGTCGTCGTCCGTCAATAACATGACGGATTACGAGTCCGGCCCTGCGTTACAGTACACGTTCGGAACCCTAAAATCAGCCTCCGGGCTTAGGCATATGGACACAGCATCCGGCTACAATTGCGTAGCCCAGTACAGGAAATAACTGCACGCAGAGAGTGATCCTGCATATTGCTACAACATTTTAGGGTATCGCCAGTATTGAATACATTGTGCCCGGATACAAAAGTTCCCGGATACCTTAAAACTACGGATACTATCAATAGTAAATAGAAGTATTCACAGTTTAACATGGCTGAACAGATTTGATTTCAGTTGCCTATGATATCCTAGTTTTGTAAGGCTAATGCGAAAAATGGACAATAAACATGTTAGTGTACGATATGTCAAAAAAGAGAACAATCAATTTGGAAAAGGAATGCTAGTTTACTACAATATTCGGAAAAAAGAAGAAGCCATGGGAAATTCATTTTGACTATCTGAATTTTCAGAAGTAGATCTCATCCCAGCACTTTCGCTTTTAATATGTCACTCAAATCTCCCATTTATTGAGGATTTTTTTCTATTAGGTATCATATAGAACCGGAAGGAAGTATAGTCGAACTGCTTCAATGAGTATCCTCATGCATTTTCGTACGCGTTCGATGTAAATACTGACACTTGTCACATGTATTATACTACGCAATAGTGTTTCTTTAACTCTTTTTTCATTCAAACTTTTCGCGACGCAGTTCCTGTCCTGCCCTGCTCTGCAAACAGTCTTAATTTTCGTCACGTTTACTTTAAGACCCTATTAAATACAATAACCTGTGCTGTGCTTGTCCTGCTCCAGTATTCGTACTTTTCAATGTGCCGTCCCGCTGCTAAATATGACATTCATACGCGGATAAGGATCGACCAGGGCGTCTCGATCTGCCGTTGACGGTACCGCCAACACAAATACACGCGAAACGATGGCAAAGGCTACTTTCGCAATGTTGACCGCCGCCCTCAACCTCCTTCGGCTCGAGGGCTGGTGTTTGCGAAGTCGACGGTCTTTGCGAACGAGTCCCGCGAGCGCTCCAGGTCTGTTTGCGAATGTGTAGCGAAAATTAATTATTCACGTAGGCGGAAGGTCGCCCCCCTCGAGATATCGGGGCGAAATCTGAAGACTGCTCTTAATTAAAACTTCGTTCGCTCGCTGCGAAACACATCAAAATGTGTCGTAATTAATTCTCTATGTTGCTCCCGTTCGCTCACGGATCGTTTTGGAGGGCGGTTATAATTTAATTGTGGTCGGATTTGTTTTCTCGGCAAATAGACCGGTTTTCTCATTTTATCCTCTATCGACAGACGGTAGAGAGCTTTTGAATTAGTTTTATGAAACTAAAACGAGCAAGAAAGGCGAGGAGCCTGAATTACATCGCTCACCGTAACGTCCCATCGTCGAACCTTAGTTTGGAACAATGCTTTCATAGAATGTACTGTGTAATTCGGACTTCGTTTACCGGGTACGAGGCGTAGTTCGAGTCTCTTTTTGATGCCGTGCTTTGTGGTGTTTTGTGACTTTATGTCTACTATAACTTTGAGACATACTATATATTACATGTATTTCATATTTTTCATATAACCTTTTTTGTGTAACTCTCAGAAGTCAAGTTCAATATAGAATAGCTTTATTGAAAGTTTTTGAAGATAAATGAAAACGAGTACATGTACATTAATTTGAAGATTAATTTCGTTAGGTACGAGGTGTATAAATTAAGTAATGAGACTGGCAACGTAGCGCCCGATCTAGCAACACTGCGGATACGGGACCTGGAAGGGCGGTTAACATGTAATACACCTTCAGTACAAGTTTGAACTTGTTTGAGTCATTTGTTTGTTCTTTGTGTTTTCGTAAACCGGATTTTTTATAGTGCGTTTTAAAAAAGAGTGACATTAATTTTGAGCAACGGTATGCTATCAGGTTTTGCTTCAGACTTGGACACAGCGTAACGGATACTCTCCCAAAACTTCAATACGCCTACGGAGACAGTGTTTTTTTTTTCAAGAACCCAAGTTTTTCGGTAGTTTAATGCATTCTCAGAAGGAAGAGAGTCGATTAAAGATGAACCACTCAGTGGAAGACCTTCATCTTCAAGAACCGATGAAAATATCGATAGAATACGGGATCTTGTGAGTTCAGATCGTTGGTTGACGACAAGAATGATCGGGAAAGAGTTAAATTGAACCACACCACTGTTCATCAGGATTTGACTAACGAATTGGGGATGAGAAAAATCTGCGCAAAAATGGTTTCAAAAAACCTTTCGCAGGAACAAAAGGACATCAAGAGAGAAAGGTGTCTTGACTTTTTGGAATCGATTGAAAATTATGCCCATTTTATGGATGGTGGATGGATGGAACTGGGTGGGAGGAGACTTGGGTGTTTGAGTACGACCCGGAAACCAAGCACCAAAGCATGGAATGGCACACTTCAAGCTCTCCAACTTGTCCACAAAGAGTTTGTGCCTTCAGACCAAAAGTAAATCAACCAAACATCAAGAACAACTGGATGTTGCATCACGATAATGCGCCTTGTCACACAGCCATTTCAGTAAACAAGTTTTTAGCCACTGAAAATATTCCTGTGGCTCCTTAGCCTCCTTATTCACCCGCCTTGTTTTTTTTCTCTTCCCGAGATTGAAAAATCACCGCATGGGATGTCATTTTGGGACTATAACAAACATTCAAACGGCTGTAACTGACCAGCTGAAGTTATTTATGAACTGACCAGTATATGGGTTATAGTACTGCTATGAGGAATGGAAGAACCGTCTCCAGCGCTGTGAGGCTTTCCAAGGAAGTTATTTTGACGGACACAATACTGAATTATAATTCTATTCGAATAAAAAAAATAAGAAAATCAGTCTCATTACTTAATTTACACACCTTGTATATAGAGTTTCCTAAATCAATTTATAAACCTCAGATTTTCAGTCTCAGCGCCCCAAAATACATATGGAAATGGTGGTTAGCTCATTTAAGCTTTTTATTTACTTGTTTGACATTTTTCGGGCATTCTTAAGGTGCTTTTTTGAGGTTAGGAAAAATGTAAGAGCCAATCGGACAAAACGGACATTGGATTCGGGTTCAGTGGATCAAAATGCGTGGGAATCCATAGATCTGCCTTCTAACACTCAACTTCTATTTTGTTTGTGTGCCTATGTAGTTTTTAAAAATTCCGTAAACTTGTAATCTGACATCGGATACAAAAATTCTGTAATAAAGGTTTTTTATAATGAGAATGAGCGATAATGACAGCATTAAAGTAAAAAATTATCTGTTAAAATTATCTGTTCATAGGATATCTTTCCCAATACATTTAATTAGTACGGAAACCTTATGGTCATTATTTAAATTGCAATATCTCTGCGAAAAATAATATATTTGAGCAAACTCAACGGCATTTTAAAGGTGAAGATTTGTATTTTAAGAACCCACACATGATTTTTTTACACAAAAATTCTCTAAGCTATACAATCTCAAATATGTCAAAAAACCGTGTATTTTTGCAATTTTTGGTTATGATATCTCAAAATCCTGACGTGATAGAGCAAAACTAAAAATAGATTCGACTTCAGCGTCGAAAAATACATAAGAAACGTATGGTCTGACCCCCAGATTCAGACAACTTTTTTTTGTAAACCGTTTGTGTTATTTAGCAGTGCGTACTTTTTCCCTTCACGAGCTCTTGACCCATTCTACCCCACGACCCGGTCTTTTCACGAACGATTAACCGAAAAACCATAATCCTCCGGCATGCCCGTACCTTTGCGGTAACCCGGAGCGACGTCTACCGACGAGCTATTCGCTTTTATGGTCCCCGAGCTATGAAGTCTGGAACGTTGCAGCGCCAGCGTCGTTGTCTCCATTAAAACTCCTTTTTTTGCTCTCTAATTCGAGGTGGAATACGCGTTCGCCGCCGAAATGCTTTTCAACTCAATTAGGGGAGGGGCGCTGGTTAGGGCTCGCCTGGAGTGGTGACAAACGGCCAAAAAAAAGATTACAGAGCGCAGTTTTAAATTGAAACTGTTCATTTTATTGTGTACCTTCATGTAAAGTCATGAAAGTACAAAGTAGAGAGAAGAAAGAAGGAAGAAGAAACATCGTTGTTATCTATCGTCAATAAATAATTTAAATATGCATTCAGAATGCTGCAGAAAGCGCCCTCTACCATTAACATCAAAATGATAAAAAAAAAAAAAAAAAACTGGACGTTTTCCACGAAACACCGAACTACTACACTTTTCTCGACGCGCGTTTCGCCAACCAAGTTGGCACCTTCAGTTTTAATCTTCTCCCGAAGATGCCAACTTGGTTGGCGAAACGCGCGTCGAGAAAAGTGTAGTAGTTCGGTGTTTCGTGGAAAACGTCCAGTTTTTTGTTTCTACGCCGAAGGTTCCAGTACCCACTCCAGGATCAAAATGATAAATTAAAATTCCTGTCCTCAAAAAAAAAACATCACTAAATTTTGTAAAAAAGAAAATGTTATTTTATTAATTTTAAAAAGTTATTTACGGAAATCGAAAATAAAATTATAACTTTGACACCCTTATCTTGGTTACCAATAACTTTTGGACCAAGGTAAGTTTGGTTAAACCATAATATTTTTACCAGAAGAATCTGTAGTTTCGCTATGACCTCTTAATAATAGAACACCATGTGTTTTGGCTGTCCGACAAAATCGGCACCTACCAAATGTCCTTCCCAAAAGCACACTGACGGTGAACCCACCAAGCTCTCGGATGAAAGATATCCTTGTTCTTTGATTAAAAAACCTAGTTTTCTATGGCAGATGCATCAGATGATAGCGTTTTTTGCAAAAAATTGTTGTTGAAAAGGAGTTTAAAGAATTTCCTACGTCGAAAACCTCTTTTTTATTATGAAAGTAATATTTGTATGGACTTGCTTCATTACTTGCACACTTTCATCATACCACCGAATAATCGCTGTGATTCAAATATTAAAAAAGAATTAAAATATAATAAATAATAATGTATACCTACTTAAAGGGAGCAGAACGTCCTATCGTTCACAACTCATTTCTGACTACCTTTTTTGTTCAAACAGGAATAGTAACAAAATGACAAATGGAAATATAAAATGACAAATTAATATCTAAATATTTTTTAGACAAATAAAAATACTTCCTTCTATCGATGCTTTTTATTTTTTTGCCTTTGAAGTCTGTCAATCGGTCATAAAAGTAAGAGTTCTACCACAGTTTAGAGAATACTAACAGTTGGTTCACTCGTAAAAGTCCCTTTTCGGCATCGAGATGTAAAGGAATTGCCGACCACACAAAGCTACTTGCTTATACGAGGGTTGACAAGTCATCGGTTTAGCGTGATCGTTCTAATAGAGAATACCGGGGACACTATAATTAGGCGGCTAAGAAATGGGTATACATACTGTCGTGTTTTTTATATTGTAGTTATAATAACACAGCCACACAAAAAAAAGTTTCTGACCTGGAGGTCTCACTATGTGTCCTATATGTTTTTGGGGTCGCTGAATCCGAATCCGGGGGGGGGGGGGTCAGTTTCACCCCAGCACGTCTGGGTTCGGCCATAACCTCAAAAAACACCCTCAAAACTATATCCGTTAAAACCACAAACCCTATGGCTCTGAAATATCATAATCCTATAATACAATAACCAACTGTACCCACAACCTAATAACTCCATAACCCCATAGCCACATAACCACATAACCCCGTAATCACATAACCCCATAACCCTAAAATCCGTTAAAAAAAAGTTTCTGACGTGAGGATCTGACGAAGGGTCTGTGTACTGTATGTTTTTGGGGTCGCTGAATCTGCATCCGTGGTCAGTTTTATCCCAGCACGTTAGAGTTCGGCCATAACCTCAAAAAACACTCTGAAATTCACCATATCCGTAAAACCACAAACCCTATGCCTCTTAATCCTCATGATACTATAATACAATAACCCACTAACTCCACAGCCACATAACCCCACAGCCACATAACCACATAGCCACATAACTACATAAATTTATTAATTTATAGATTTCTTTATGGTGTATACAAGTATTTGCTTGAGAACTGTAAAATCAGTTTCATTGTGAGAGATTGCGTTACATGATTACAGCATCGAGTTATAGGGTTATGTAGTTATGTGCCTATGTGGTTATGTGGCTGTGGGGGTTATGCGGCTGTGGGGTTATTGGGTTAGTGTATTATAGTATCATGAGGATTAAGAGCCATAGGGTTTGTGCTTTTACGGATATGGTGAATTTCAGAGTGTTTTTTGAGGTTATGGCCGAACCCAGACGTGCTGGGATGAAACTGACCCCGGATTCGGATTCAGCGACCCCAAAAACATGTAGGACATATAGTGAGACCTCCAGGTCAGAAACTTTTTTTTGTGTGGCTGTGTAATTGTACAGAAACATGCATATGTTGTTCCGCTGATAGCTGTAGTTCCTTGTTGAGATTTATTGAGATTCAGATTTATGTTTCAAGTAGATCATTGTCAATGCAGTTTATTTATTTTGTTTATAGTTCACCAATGTACCTATTCTCTAAACTGTGGTGCTACCTTATTTATAAATAACTAAATACTGTCGTAAACAAAGTTTTATTGCTATATTAAAACGTCCCAACCTTAGACTCATCGTCTTCCTCTTCCCCCGTTGTTGCCTTGTCACTTTTTTCCACTTCTGTCGATATTCATAAGCAAGCTGTCTTCTGACCTTGGTCAGTTCCTCAACTCCTAACTCGCGTTACTTTCAACAACGGATCTTTTATATGGAATGGTCGCGAATTTTTTAAACAAAGTATTCTAAATTGTGCAGAAACGATTTCTCTACTAATATAAATAAAAAAAATTGACAAAAAACTCAATTTGACATCTTCCTTCCTTTAATCCCTTCTACTCTCTACTCTACTTCTACAACACAAATCTAATTTTATTTGCTCGCAATAAAATTCAGAAACCATAATATTTTTGTTCGTTTTGATTGAGGCGGACGTCCTTGACGTTTCTTTCCAGTACACCCCGCAATTTTTCGCCCATAAAAGTATTATAACAGCGCGTCTATAAGGCGTACAAAAAAAAAAATGAAAACTCCGAGATGTATCAAGATCGATCCCACTCGACTTATTCGTTTCTCCTGTGTTGCCTCTGGTTTCACCTACTGATTCTGACGTTTCCTTGGTGACGGGATGAGACGTTCTTCGCAATACATGCGATTGTGTATACAGGGTGTCCACATTTTCGATGGGATTATATTGGTAGATAACTCCTAAACCAGTCAAGTCGGTTGTATTAGAGAACAGTCTGGGATTCTATGGATTGTGAAGCAGTTTCTGAAAAAGAAGATGAAAAACAACAAATTCAGAAAAATTCAAAGGGGTTGAATTTAGAAATATCTCGCGAACGGTAGGACTTACAAAGAACTTGGAAAGAAAATCTTCGAAAAGTTAAATGCTTCAAGGCTTTCCATTTAAAAATTGTCAATTTACGCTGTAATATTTTCGACGCTACTTTTATTTTCCTTATATACCTATGTTTTTGTTACAGTAGATTTTTTTATTTAGTACATCACGTCAAACATCGCACCCCTCAATTTAAAATGGCGTTTTTTCAGGATTATTCTAAAACTCCTGAAAATGTTGCCAATCTGAAGATGTCAAATCATGTTTAATGCACAACAAAGGCCATTAAATGCACACCCTTATTCTACTTTAACTTACTTCGCAGTTCTTACGGCTGCAATCCGTGGGACACCCTGTACACGAAACTAATATTAGAAAAGGTATTTCCTTCGTTTGTTTCAATAATTGCGATTGTAATGGATTTTTATGTTCTATGGATACTTTTGTGTTAATAAAACTGATTAACGATAGAAACTGATTAACGGTTAGAAAAAAATTGATAAAATCGGATATATTTATTTTTATCTACTTTTATTAAAAATTTTTATTCGGCAGGAATTTATTTTAATGAAAACATCATTGGAAGCACGATTTATACATAAAAACACACACACATTGATTAACAATTACATAAATTATCGTTCATCCATTTGTAATTAATTCTGAAATTCATTGTCGGTGTATTTGCATTTACATATGTAACGCTTAGTAGAATTATTTAATAACGAAGAACATTGCATATAAAAATGTATGGCAATTATAAGAAACTATATAACATAACATTTGCAAAGTGGTAAATTGTCTTTTTTTAAATATACAGAGTTAAATAATCTCATTACAAGCTTATGGTCTTGGTATACACATACAATCTAAGCTTGCACACCGTTAGGATCATTCAAACTACCTTATACAATCTACATGCACAAAACATACGAAATAATGAAGCTACCTTAACTATCAGAAGTCTTTTTGAGGATGGATTATAATGGGACCAGATATATTTCGGTGGTCCGACAAAGTCGGCAACTGCACTAGAAGGCGATACTATGAAGGTAACGCGACATGTGACACAAATGTGTCACAATGACGTGATCTAACAAAATCAAAATTTGGATCTGTGAATTCTGACGTGCGAGTTACGAAGAGCGAGGGCCTTTGTCCCTGCATTTGAGCTTAACGGTTTTACCGTTAGAGTGTTTTGGGAAGAACATTTGGCAGTTGCCTTCTTATGAGACTTTCGAAATATGTTTGGTTCACACTTTTAGTAAACTTCTTCCTTAGTTACTTAATTGATGTTGAAATTGAAATCTTATAATATTCACCTTGCCTTTTCAATAACGAATGATAGTCCAGTTACTCGGGATATTCACCTCCGAATTCTTTCGGACTGAACCGATTCACTTGAAATTTGTGAGATGATAGGAAAGAGCTTAAATAACAAAAGTTATATAATGCCGATGTGTGCTTTTGCGCCAGGGATGGTTGCCACCCCTTCTTGTGGGTTGAAATTCCTTTTACACAAAATAACCGGGAATCGATAGAGGATTAAATTCTAAGCAACATGTCAAAAAGTTTTTTCTGAAAGTCAATACTTTTTGAGTTCACTAATAACTCAACCACTGTTGAAAACCTTGAATTTTAGCCCCCTTTTTACGTTTTTTTCACGAATAACTCAAAAAGACGCCCCTAATCAAAAAAAAGTATACTGAACAAAAATGAAGCTTATAAAAAAAACAAATAATTGTTTTAAAAATATTCTAGATGCAATAAAAAGCAAGATATGATCGGTGAAAGGAGAAAAAAAAAAAAGAATTTTTTTTTGCGAAACTTGCGTTTTCAACTCAACGTACTCAAATTTTCAACGTACTCAAATTTTCAAATTACGAGAAAAGGGTTGATTTTTCGGGGAAAATGATTGAGAAGTTTTTTAATCCTTGAAAAAATCATAAAATGAGCACTGATAAAAGTATTGAGAAATTTAGTGACTTAGGTGCGCATAAAAGATGAGTTCTCGAATTTTTTAAGAAAAAAAGAGCAGTATAATTAACCTAATATTCTCCAGAATCAAAATTTATCGTTTTCCTTCGACATGACATTTTATTGTAGTATTATTTATTATATCCAGAAGTTTGACCGGTAAAAAAAATTCCTTTTTTTTAGAAATATTTTTTTTTTAATTTTATTTAATTAATATTCAAATTTAAATATTTTAAATATTTTAAATTTCTGTAGGATGAAAATTGACGGAGATATTACCGATTAAAGTTCATGTCATGGTGTGAACACCACCTGTCCCGAGCCCTTCAACCCCTTACTTTTTTAAAATTGAAAGGTACGTGGACTTTTTAATTGAGCCTAGCCTTGTAGCCCTTGAAATTACTCTTTTAAATGGCATATAATACATATAGCAAATCTCGAAAATTAACCGACTTATTGAAGAAAAACCAATGAAATTTTTGTGAGATAATTTCGGAGCATGAGAAATATTAATATTTTGGAGCTCTTAGATTTCTAAAGTACATACATTAGTGTTTTAGATGAATCTCTATACACAAACATACTCGCACACCCAACAGCTATTTCGCTTCGCTTTGTCGAGACCAACGTGAGTGCTGCCAACGGCCACTTCCTAAAATGCCACGTTGGTCTCGACAAGGCGAATATTTCAAATCGGGAGGGATCTCGTGCTTCTAGTATTTTTATTTTATACAATTTAACCAAATTTTAATGCGACAAATGCTTAAAAATGTATTTTTCTATTTTTTTTACTATGGGGTAGTTTTAACCCCTTAAAATCAAAAAGCACACCTCGCCCATATATAACTTTTGAAAAGGAGGGTAATGTCTTACCCTCCTTAAATCCAAAATATCAGCAAAATCCATGCATTCCGACAGGTTTCGGAGGTAATGCACAATTTTCTCGCTCGAGTAAGTGGATTATAAATTTTTGGATCAAACTTTGTCATCATTTTTTCTTAATTGCAAAGGTTGTTGTCAATGTCATATATGTAATTGGCCAATACTGTTAAAGGTTTCGTAAAAAAAATGTTACTTCTAAATGCAATTTTCACTTGCGTCCCTAGTCGCATCCAACACAATTAAACGGATCCAACTAAAAATGGGAACAACGCAAACCCGGACCCGCCCGTGTTTCGAACTTTGTTCGGTTCTGCGAGGAAACAAATGCTTTCAATTACCCTGAGTGAATGCTTGCACCGCTCCATACATCACCCCCTATCTCCTACAGAGTCATAGTTTAGGGCAGACAGTAGACTCTTGACTTGCAAATGGCAACCGTTAAATGTTTGCCGTAGGCGGCTAACACGCTATTCCACTTGTTTACTTAAAGTATTCCGGCAAGACTCCTTGTTTTCCTAGACGGTAAAATATTATCGACATCAAGAAACACGGGCATAAAATCTCGATAACGATTGTTTTAGCTAAGATTTGATATGCAACTGTGGTAACGATTGTGTATGCGGGGGTGGTATACTTATCTCTCATCTACACTTTATCAACATTCGATGATAATCAAACTTATCTTAGGTTCCACACTTAATTAACACAAATTCTATTCCACAAATAATATTTGTAATATTTTGTAACATATTGAAAATAATTATTATACGATTTATGGGTATCACTACACAAAGAAAAAAGAAGAGTGTACGAGTGATATTTAAAGATACTTCCAATGTACCCTTTAAAAACTAGGCATACTATATTGTATAAAACATCACGCAGGTAAGTGTAACGCCCCGACAATGACTATGTCAGTTAAGATCCACAATTAAGAAGTTCATATGCAACTATATCTACATTTGTGTTTGCGTGGTTACATTTATATTTATCTTATATAAGAGAGGATTTTCTACATATTTAAACAAGGACAAATCGTTTCTGCATATATGCTCCTCCCGTAAAGCCCTACCTGCGTCACACACATTCGTTCACATGCTCAGACCACGCCTCGTGATTTGAGGCAGGTGGGCAATTGAACAGCGGATCATTTATTTTCATTTAACTATCCGATTTTTTTTAGCTGGTAATATTTGCTATACGTAAGTCAACATGGGGCATACCTAGCGTTGTACATTACCTTACATTTGGCAATATTCAGGCTCATTCTGATATAAAAACACCCTCGAAAAAATCTATTTATATTGACACCTACCTACAGGCTTTATTATACGAGATAGGAAAAGCTAAGCAACTCAACTCTAAACAAAACTAAATTATAAACAATAAAACAAAACTAAACTCAAAATTAAAACTAAAATTCTAAACTCAAAACTAAAACCATTATATGAGAATATAAGTCAACTAAGAGGACATAAGTCCAATAAAAAAAATTGTTTAGGAGATCACATAGCATAAGAAGAAACCCCAACAAAGAGATGTAAATATTTTAATGAACTCTTGAGGTATTGCTGCTATGTGAATAAAATACATAAATTATTTCGTATTTTTCATATCAAATTACAGCAAACTTAGAAGCAAGAATTAAACTTGGTTAGGCTTTTCAGAGTAACCCGTTTATGAAAAATGCCATATGTTATACACGAAGCACAAAAAAATAAAAACAATTGTTTAACGAACACCTCGAATATATTTAATGCATCTTTGAATTCGATTTAAAAGTATACTAATTTATTTTAATAAGAAAACTAAGGTCGACAAATTAGAATTGGTTATTGAAAATTGAGGTATATACTATTTAATGAATTTCATATGATAAAGTGGAAATTTATCTATTAGGAGGTGTGGCTATTAAATAATCAAATGATCAGGTTGTGTCGCGACGTGACAGACTCATCTGGTAACTTCACCCTGGCTCACTACAAGCAGTGGGGTGTTTACTGTAGCGTCGTTTTAGTCTACGACCAGTGACGTGTCGAAAAAGTGAGATGGAGCAACAGGTTAATCTCAAGTTTTTTGTTAAACTGGGGAAAACTTTTACAGGAGCTTATGCAATGTTAAAAGAAATGTAAAAAGTTTTAGAATAGTTTAAACGGTTTAAAGAGGGACGTGAAACGACCGAAGACAGTCCGCGCCCCGGACGGCCCTCAACGTCAAAAATGGACGAAGACATTGAAAAATTGGTAAATTAATCATCGAAGATCGTCGTCTAAGCATCCCAGGGCTTGCTGGATCGACAAAGAATCTGTTCGCCAGATTTTGCATGAATCGTTCAACATGCGTAAAGTTTGCGCAAAAGTGGTGCCAAAACTCCTCACTCTCGAGCAAAAGGAATCAAGAATGAACATTTGCGCTGACATTCTAAACAACTTTGACACTAAGCCAGGCTTGTTAGACACGGTGATTACTTGTGATGAAAGTGTGGAACCGGTTAAAGCAAAAGCGGCGGAGGTTCTGAACCAGCTGACAGAAGCGGACTTCCAACACTGCTTTCAATAATGGAAAAATCATATGGAGCGGTGTAGAGATCGCCAAGGAGAGTACATTGAAGGCGAAAAAGTTGCTACTGTAATTGGTAATTGTGTAAAAGTGTTATGACAGCAGTTCGATTATTTAATAGCCACACCTCATATATAGTGAACATTGTCTGTCCATGACTGAAGAAAATATTCTAAGTCGACCTAATAATTGCTACATTTTTAAGAAACAGAATTAAAGAAGCTAGGAGTGAGATTCCGAGGACACTTGTCAGCAATGCTATCCAAGGTATTTCGAAAAAGAGCAATAAAATATTCGTACATTGAAAATAGTGGTGTAAATGTCGAAATTTAATTCTTTAATGCCGTTTTTTTATTTCCATTGTTTGTTGATCAATTAGTTAAAAAACTGGACGTTTTCCACGAAACACCGAACTACTACCCTTTTCTCGACGCGCGTTTCTCCAACCAAGTTGGCATCTTCAGGGAGAAGATTAAAACTGTGAAGATGCCAACTTGGTTGGCGAAACGCGCGTCGAGAAAAGTGTAGTAGTTCGGTGCTTCGTGGAAAACGTCCAGTTTTTTGTTTCTACGCCGAAGGTTCCAGTACACACTCCAGGATCTATTAGTTAATAGTTAATAAACATGTTGTGTTTTTAAACTATCTAATTTTTACATTGCGCGAATGATAAAACAGTATTATTTTAGATTCTTCTCAGTGTTGCAATTTATTTTTTAAAATTTCGCCATTAATCACATAATTTTTCGATTATCAAAACACGCATACTTTTTCCTAAAGGTACTAATACTAATACTTTTCCTACATGTTCTTTTGAATTAGTAAACTAACTTATCAAACAGATTTTCCCAAACGACAGTCTTAGTTTTAGGATGAGCAAAGAATGAGATGAATTTTAACAAGAATTTACAATAAACAATTTTCACATTTGTTAGCAAATCTCAGCACACGCTGTATAAGAAGTTTTGTGTATCTTGTATAATAAACTTAGATGCCAAAATATAAACGAAAATCTTGCACGGATACCGCCTCAGCTGTAAATAAAAGTACCTATCCTAAGCACTGTAATTTATCAGTTTTATCACTTAAAATATTGTTTTATTCCATTTTACTTGCACGACGTGCTCCTTTACACTTTTATGCAAAGCTTAAAGCTTAAAGCATTTCACGAGTGCTGGTTCCATAATCGCCTTAATGGTATTATTTTTAGAATCCCATTAGTGAAAGTGAAATTTCATTAAACCCGTTAGTCTCCCAAACAATAGACTTATTTTCATTACTCTTCATCTGCCAATTTGCAACGTTTAAATCGTCGGAATTGATTTCCCGAACACGCTGTAGTTGATAACTAATTTGCCTTATTTCGCGCGATTGAATTGGCCACAGTCTGCCGGCAACGAATGAATAGATAGGACTGTTACTCTCTGATAACTGCGAAGGTAAAAGTTAGGCTTAGTTTCAATTAGGTGCAAATTGCGCGTGAAAATCGAAACCGATTGTTCACAAACGAGAAACTAATGAATATGCATTATTTATTATGGAGGGTTGGAAATTCTACATCTTTACACGTCAAAGCGTTTCTGCACATACGCTCCTCCTCTAAATGTTTTTGGTTAGTTGCTCGAGTTATATGGTCAGTTATATGGCTGCTGGCAACTGCATCCATCACAGGCAACTCGAGGTATGGTCTATTCTCTTCCATACCGAATCTGTTAGCTGTTAATCTACTCTCTCAAAGTGAACGCGTTCCATACCGGTATATTACAATAGGCTTCCTTCTGAAATAACGTACAATACGTGTTAGAGTTTGAATTAAAAATAAAAATCTACTGTCTTGCTTCACTGCGTGCTTCATTGCATACTCTTCAAGGAATTTCAAGAATACTGTAATTTGATCTACTGCGCGTTCAAGTTTTGTCAATGGGTCAATCAACGCTTGCCTTAAATCCCCAAAAAGTTAATGTTTGGACAGGTACTGTTGGAGGACATATTGCTGGACCTTTCTCCATCCCATGAAAATTTAAATTCTGAATCCGCTAAGAAATCACACTACTCCACCTTTCACACTGTTGTTTCCGGATAAGGATAATGTTATTAACCAACAATTATGGTTCCAACAGGATGGGGCACCACCACATTTTGCGGCAAATATCAGGGAGTATTTAAATGCACAATTTCCAGGCCGCTAGATAGACAGAAAAGGTACAATTGAATTGTCAGCGCGCTCCCCGAATCTAAATCCCTTAGATTTTTTTCTGTGGGGGTATTTAAAATATAAAGTTTATGTAAATCGACCAGATAACATGGCAAACTTGAAACAGAAAATTTCAGATTGTATTCACGATATTTTTTCATATACAAGGCATTATGCGCGTTTTTTCGTTTTTTTTTGCCACGCTGTACATAATTGTTCTATTTCTCCTTTAAATACATTCTAAGGATCACAGCAATTAACAATGAAAATGTCCATGCATACGTACTCCACTGACCGTGCCTGGTAACACAGGCTGGACTCTAGTACCCCAGCCCCGCGCAGGTAGATAGGATATGTAAATACAGTTTCACCACGAATGTGCGCATATTCCGTAGTGAGTTCCCTCGATGAGAGCGAGTGAACGGTAGTTCAAAATAATTTTACGTGTCGTGAGTGACTAACTCGTGAGTTCGTGTACGTGTATTTGCATATTATCTGATTTTGTGTGGGTTTTTGCAATAATGGCACAGTCGTTACCAGTTTTTGTGAATAGACTTAAAAATATGATTGAAAATTATGACGATTTTACAATAGACAGATCACATATTTTTTGTATTCCTTTTGTATTTCGTAAACTCCTAAAGTGTGAAAGACATTTAGATTCGAATATCTATCAACAAAATATTACTGGTACTGTTAGAAAAGAGGAATTTTGGTTTGATTTGTGCATAATGTTTTGCTCATGTAGCCTTTCGTGGAACGTGGTCTATGATATTTACTTTAGACACTTTTTTTGCCAAATATGCATTCGATCTTCCATTGTCTGGTAACCTTACATTGCCTAAAAGAAATTTACAGAAGACACATCAACGTGGCATGGGAAATAACAAAGAAGATATACGCAATAAATTTCTGTGGCTGACAATGGACAAAACATTTTTGCGGCAATAAGGTCGTTAATGTTCTGATACGAATTTTAGGTGTTTTAGATATTTCGCCCCCGATATTGATAGCTAGTAAACGGGTTTTGCAAACAGCGGCTAAAAGTGTAGAAATAGTAGTAACACGTGCATTGTCATCTGTACATGTAAAAAATAATAATGTACTGTTTGTGATACAAAAAAAGTGTGCGAAATTCATGGAAATAATGTCCGTAGTGTGTCGTCCTCTGTTTATGTGAACTATTTTGAATTTGCATCTTTAACTTCAGTAGATGTGGAACGATCATTTTCCTTCTACAACCATATGTACACGCCAAATTGCTCATGTTTAACGAGAAAAAACGCAGAAACTACTGGTTGTGGCAACGTACGTCCAAGCAATGAAGATAGTCATTGTTTCTGAATGATACAAGCCATAGGCATATACCTGTTTGTGGCAACGTACGCTCAAGCAATGAAGATAGTCGGTGTTTCTGAATGACACAAGCGATAGGTATGTACACTTATTAACACATTGTCTTTTGGTCTCTCATATGTCCTTCCGACAATGACATGACGGATTACGAGTCCGATCCTGCGTTGTGGCGCACTTGCCGGACCCTAGTAATAACTAATAACAGGGACAACACACTTATAGGTTATTGTTTTTGTTGCTCATAAAATTCTGAATTCCATCGATATCATGTTGGGTAAACCGAATAGGGATTTCTAATGGAACCCGATAGAATTAATTGAAAACAGGGACAAGAGTTGCCTCCGTAGCATACTCTCTGATGAATTGTTGTTTTATTGCTGTCGGACAAAATGACCAACACGATCACCACGATCGCTTTTTTTTTAACCGTTTTCAGAATCGATCCGAATCCGTGTTACTGCCCAACAGGGTCGTTAAACGGTTGTTAAGGGCGTTTTAGAGTGCCGATGCCCACGTTTCTGCCCTTCGGGAGATTTCTCTATTGCGTGAGGGTACTTCGGTTTCGCGGCTGCCTCTCAGAAAATGGTTTGACGAGTATATCGTTTTTTTCTGCGGCTTCTCTTTGATTTTTTGTGTTTTGTGTTTGTACTTACCTTCTTCCATGTGGGCGTTGACGTGTGTTCGCTGTGTGGCTAATCGTTAAGTTAAGCGTGGTAGGTAGAAAGAGATAACTGGATTATGAATTATAGGCAATAGAACACGTGTCTAACAAAAATGCTGCTTGACATTGCTGAGTATTTATGTTTTTTTTTATGGCTTTTCTGTGACAATTTTTTGTATTAGATTTTTTCCCATCTAGAAGCTGGTTGTAATTCACTAATTTTCGAAACAACAGAAACAGATCAATGAGTTATAAATTAGAAACATAGAATAAGCATTTTTAACAAGAATGCTGCCATTGTCGAGTAGTATATCGGATTTTTCTTGAGTTTCCTTTAATAAAATAAATTATATGGAATTTTTTTCTTTTATTTAAAAATATAAGTTTAAGTGCCTGCTCCTCAAATGAATTAGGCACCATAATGGAATAAGAAAATTACATGTAATTGTAACTTTAGGAATCTTTCCAAGCCATAACGGTGAAAATTTTGAAAATTCTTACAGGGCTCTAATTTTTAACATCAGCAGATTAACATAAAATCTGGCATGGCACTGCCCTTATTCATTTTCTGTCATTTTAAGAACTAACCTTTTTTGTATAGAGACGGAGACTAGTGTATTTCGCTAGCTGTAGAATAGCTGTAGAACCTCTCGTATCCAAGTGATGTTTTTAATAAACTTTCCTTAATTTTTTATCGAATTTTAACTTTTGATTTTTTTTAATAAACTTTCCTAAATTCTTTATCGAATTTTAACTTTTGAACGGTCGCCATTTTAAAATGGCTTGATAGAATCGCGCCAAAATTTGGGATATACTGCGTGAAATAAAAACTTTCAAAATGTATCACAAGCTATATGACATATGAATTGTCATTAAAAAAAAATATCGATGACGTAATATCTTTGACAGCTGTCAATAAAAAACAAATAAAGTACTTCAAAACGTCGTCAAACGAATAATTTAATTGACGTAGTCGAGCGTTTCTTCTAAAAAACTATCCTTTAATTTTTATCGAATTTATGCGCGACTTTACACCCTCACTGTACAACGTATAATTTGTCACCACTTGGGTTCAAGTTGGGGTTAAGTGAATTCGTGGTTCGCCGCACGAGACTACTCCCTTTTTTGGTGAGATAATAATTATACACCTGTTTAAATGAAGACATCATTAATGTAAGTGTAGTATGCCGAAAAAAAAGAAACAATGTCTTAATTAAAAAATGGTATATGTCATGTTTTTTTAGTTAATGTGAAAAAATATATTTTATCAACTATTTAGTATTTTAAATATCGGCATTAAAGGACAATGTTAAAAATCGATCAATTTCTGCCCCACTCTTGAACTTTCTGTAGCTGTTTTAATTCCAATAGACTTATATTTGATAGAAATACACTTTTAAGGCTGGTATTCTGCGGGGAAAATCGTTCAGACGGCAATATCCGCGTAATATAGGGTAAAACTTGTTGAGCCTCTACGTAGATTCTTTTGAATCGATCCATGTTCTATATCAACTTCGGAACTTTTTGTATCAATGTTAAATGACTCCAATAGGCTTGTATTTGATGTAAAGACATGTATAAAGCCGCACTAACCGGCATTTGCCCGAAGAAAATGTTCCAATTATAAATACATGCGTAACTTGATTGATGATAAAGACATGGGATTGAAAGATCATACGGAGCTAGGAGATACCTTATTGACACTGATATTCAAGGTATTCTAGATAGGTAGATAGGTTTTTCACTTTGAAATTATTTATAACTGACGTTGAGCTCCTGATTATATATTTTGATTATCTCTCCGAGCTAGAGAGAAACCTTCCAAAGTCAGCTTTCTGGAAAAAAAATCCAGAGAAAAAAAGAAAATGCTGGGTATTGTTGTTCATTCTCAGCAATTCAATTATAATGGAACCAGTTACCATAGCTGGATAAGAGGGGACCCAAAGCAATCAATGACGAAGTCTATTTTGCGAAGTAAACAAGTTATATATGATATTACGCATGTATTTATAATTGGAACATTTTCATTGGGCAAATGCCGGTTAGTGCGGCTTTATACATGTCTTTACATCAAATACAAGCCTATTGGAGTCATTTAACATTGATACAAAAAGTTCCGAAGTTGATATAGAACATGGATCGATTCAAAAGACTCTACGTAGAGGCTCAACAAGTTTTACCCTATATTACGCGGATATTGCCATCTGAACGATTTTCCCCGCAGAATACCAGCCTTAAAAGTGTATTTCTATCAAATACAAGTCTATTGGAATTACTTAAAACAGCTACAGAAAGTTCCAGAGTGGGGCAGAAATTGATCGATTTTTAACATCCTTTGAAAATTCACCATACACCTTGTCGAAGGTAAGAAAATGCAGTTGGAAAGAGGATTGCAAGACATCGACAGTCGAATTTGATTAATTGGACGTTCTTGTATTTCCAAACAAGCATGGAACCCACATTATATAGGGTGGGCCATTTTAATCTACCCACCGGAATTTCTCAAGAACCTAAGCTCGATACGAAAAAAACGTTTAAACAAAAGTTGGCCAGATCCTTTGAGTTTTTTTATGTTAAATGAGAACACCTCTTTTGACCCCGGATTTGAAAAGGGGGGGGAAATTTTACGTCCAAAATGATACTTGTCAACGAAGTCCTGGTGGCGAGGGTCGAATGAAGGTCAAATTTTCGGAAAATTGAATTAAATAACTAGCTATGATCACATTGATGAAACATCATTTTCGACAATTCCCCTTGTTTTCGGAGGTCAAAAGGGGGGGTTCACTTGATAATAAACCCCCCCACTCCGGAATAACCCACATTTACCCCCCCCCAAGGGACTTTTGCGGGAAGGAGGGCTATTATTATTATTTGCATGGCATGGGGGTTTTGTGGTAAGGCTGAGGGGGTGTAATTCTTAGTTTTGGTTTTAATCTTGAACAACGCGCACAGAGGTATCGCGACTGGAAAGGGGAACAGCTGCTTTAACCCACTCGGCTACCCGTGCCCCACGGGTAGCCGAGTGGGTTAAATATAATAAATCACTATGACCTTGAAATAACCTTAAAAACCGGGTTTAGCGTCAAGGTCATTGGTATAAGGAAGTGACCTTATTCGACTCTGACAACTTTAATCAGAAAAAATTTTACTGTTTCCAATCTAGGTCTATCCCGAGTTAGCCCTCGTTATTTAACAATTTTCGAAAATTTGACTTTCATTCAACCTTGCCATGACCTTGTTGACAAGTACCATTTTAGACGTAAAATTTCCCGCTCTTTTCAAATCCGGGGTCAAAAGTAGGTGTTCCCATTGAAAATCGAGTTCAAGATCAAAGTCATTAGCATCAGTGCGAGTTAGACTAAAGTTGGAGGGGGTAGAGGGGGCTACCCACTACCCCTCCAACTTTAGTCTAACCGTTTTTTTCGTATCTAGCTTAGGTTGTGAGAAATTCTGGTGAGGAGATTAAAATGGCCCACCCTATATGTATGTTAGGTGGTGGTTACTAGACCAAAGTAGAAGGCTAATGAAATTAAAAAATTGCACTGTTAATTAATATGTTTCTAAGGCCTAAGAGCCCTAAGTCTTAAGTAAAGATAAGGGTAGCGTGATTTTTCTTTAAGCCAGAAAGAGTGCCGTCACAAAAAAAGGTTTAGGAACAGCTGATTTAATCACTGGTTGAGGGGCATGATGCTAATCATGTGCGATGAGCTCACCATATTCCAAATACCTTTGCTGGTCTGCAACTCGTGATTGAATGACTCATTTCATTATTTGTTGGTTAGACTAGTTACGAAATACGTGAAGTAAATGTGAAGTATAAAAATAGACGTACGAGTGTTTTTTTTTCAGTCCGAAACGGATACATATTTTCGTAATCTTCCTTATTTGTTTGTTTTCCCAAGTGGCCAAACCGGAAGTGGCAACTCTCATTTTCGATTCAACGAGGAAGCGGAAAGAATGAGAGGATTTTTAGGATGTGGACGAGTCCAGATTTTACATCTTTAACGTTTCCATTATGATTCGTAACGTAGCCGTCGGCGTCGTGCTGTTGCCTGGCTCACGAAGCAAGAAAAGAGGAGGGTATCTACAAACTAAATAAAGCCCACCTTATATTTTTAAAGGCAGCATACAATATAACTTTTGAGTCGTTCCTGCCAGGACTTGGCAGGACTTCTTCGCGGTGATAATCTAAATTGTTGTTTAAAGTCAAACACAAAACTTCTTCAAACAAACATTACTTATTTTTAAGCGTAGAACACAAATCTATACAAAAAAAATAGGGGTTCCTATTTAAAAATCAAAGTTGATCTTCAAATGACCTTGAAATCCTCTACCAAATGTAACAACATTCTAAGTGTTAGATCCTGCCTTCAACACGGTGGCACTTTTATTTGAAACATTTATTTGTCAAACGATTCATTTCGAAGTTATTCGCGTTTGTCAACTTAAATGCCCCACCCTGTATATAAAAGGAGTGTAAATTAGACGACTGCTATTCTTTTGGCTTCCAACGCTTCTAATTTGTCCTGAAAAGGCATTGCACTGAATCATCGGAAACGGCGTCGTTTTTCCCCACAGGAGATCATTAATTCGAGGGACCGCATCAAACCGACCACGCACAATGGGCACATTGTGTCGACGTTTTTGCGTTCATTAATCAAGTCGGCTGGCGCAACAAGTGCCCCATATCGCAGTAGGCTTCGGGGCGGTATAGTAGACGCGTTTTTTTAATGTTCGCAAAGGCCTCTTATCTGTAGGCGGCACGGCCCTTGTAAAATAAAAAAGCAGAGTCTAAAAAGCTAAGAGTCGCACAAGTGTTTATTTAAAAAAGTGACAGGTTTTCAAGTTTAATCTTATGAAATAGCTTTTGGAGAAAGGTTCTAAATTTGAAAGATTCTGAAATTTGAAATTGTCTTATCTTCATAGTGGGTATGACATGGAACCCAGATTATGTTTAAGGAAATGATACGTAGACCTAAAAAACGTGTAGAAGACATACCCCATAGGAAATTGCACCATTACATATTGGCGATATATGTGTAGAAGAAAATAAGTTAAAAGACACCAGTAAGGACAGACAGAGACAGTTAGATGCTACAGTGGTTCACGCTTGTGCACCTATTAGAAACGTATAACCTAACAGGTTGTGGGGCGGGACCTAACAGGTTGTGGGGCCTATAGGCCTTTCGTCGAATTTGAGTGGAGTGGAACTCAGTACTTGTTCTTAGCTATGGGGGTCTACATCGACTTAGCCGTATGAAACGAAATTCTTACGTAATTCTGACTTACAATTATCCCATACACTTAAAAGAAGTGTACGAACATAATTGAATTTATTTTCAAATATTCCTTAATTAACCGGTCTGCAAGAAAATAAAATTGAAGTTCTATAAAAAATAAAAAAATAAAAATATAAATCAACCCGGTTATAATACGAAAGAAAGAAAAAATGCCTATTGAATAAGTGGTTCAAAAATGTCGCCCCTTTGTGCTTCGCAAAAACCTAGTCTATCGTAAAACTCAGTTCTTACGCGTTCTAACACTTCAGGGGAAATATTATTTAGGACTTGTACAATTCTGGACCGTAAATCGTTTCAATTTCGTGGTCTTTCATGTTCATGTCCGTAAATAGTTTGTTTTAAATATCCCCAAAGGAAGAAGTCATTGGGCGATAAATCGGAGGATCTGGGTGGCCATTTAATTGTGCCTGTAGTACTAATAAGTCGCCCAGGAAATGTGGTTTCCAAGAAATTTGTTACTTGTCGGCGGTTGTGGACCGGGCAGCTTTTTTGGAACCCCTTCGCATTTTTTTTCCAGAAAACTGATTCCTTATTTCGGTTATTGTACTTTAGAGTCTAGACAAGAATGCAATTCACACGTGTACATTATAATTTATGGGCGGGGCGTCTCGCCTACATAATTTTATTGGTTCCCTATTGATGTAAACACAGAGACAGACAAAAAAGAGAAGAAGAGACAGAGAATAAATTATAAATTATAAGTTTTAAAACGACGACATATCAGTCTGGCAACTAAGGATATAATATTTCTCTGTCAGTTTCCTTTATTTGAAGAGTTTATTCTTTTCTTATTTATTAATGCTCGGCTTTGAAATCTTGCACTTTTCTATCCGGAATATGACAAAGCTACCAAAGCTACTAAAGCTACTACAGAAAAAAATGACTTCAGAAAAATGACAGAAAATCTCGGAAATGATTTTCAAAATATCTTTACAAGCTTTACATTCTTTGCAAATAAAAAAAAATGATTTGAAATTTAAATATAAGGAAACCAAGGAATTTTTATTTGATGTCGTTTTGTTCCTGAAATATTGTAAGTGCTGTAAGAAAAACGAAAAGAACCTATCTTAGGCATAAAGAAAATATTCTGTATTTACTTGACTATTGTGAATAAAAATATTTTATTACGGACAACCTATTTTAGAAAATAGTTTCTAAATGATCTAACACATAGCTGTTAGATAATTTCTGATCCACGATTCAAATCTTCTTTCTGATGAAGAACTTCACCTAATGTCCTTTCCGTAACTGACTAAATCTACAATTATGTTACTTTAAGTTAGTTCTGTTATATCTTTCGAAAAAAATATTTTTAGCTAAAAACCCGTTTTTTGGCCAAATTAATTTTAGTTTTACATTTTTTTTTTAATTTAAACAAAGAAAAAAACTTTTATATTTAATACCATCCACCACTTTTGTATCGAGAAGCATGCTCGTCCACAAAATATTTTTCGACTATCAAATATCAGTAGATAATTAAGCCGATAAAAATACCGCCCTTATTTATTTAACCCTCGACGTCTCTCCACTCTCCTCTTATCATTGCTTCCGTAGGACGTCCATCACGTCAATTTGGCTAATATTCTATAGTTTGGCCTTATCGACGTCTCGCCAGTTTCTTTTGAATGCTCTTTATACTAAGCGACTTCTTATAGCCCGATCGAGATAGATATCTAACTGTGAGATAAAAAAATGTAAACTGATGTCAGTTTCTGTGATCTTGATAATGGCAACATAGTTAGCGAGAGACGAGTACGTTGAATACAAGTCTAGTGTTTCTGTGTTAATGAAAATATTTAACCCTCAAACAGCGCACTTCATTCCAGCACTCATGAACCGCACACAGGTGCGAATTGGGATTTTACAATTTTTATTGATTATTGATATACAAAGACAGGTAATCTCAAAACTACTCGATACCATACTTTTATGGGGTAAAATTTCCCTGTGAATCCATTTGTATAACTTAAATTGACAGTTGACAGTTGTTCAGTTTAAAGTTTATAAGGTTGCTACGGTTATTAGTATTGTTACTACTACAAATTAAGTGAACGAAGAAAGTAATGTGCACTCTTAATGTCAACTATTAAAACTTATTTTGTAGGTAAAAAAGTGTTACTGATTTTACTCAACTTATAGAAAATGTCACTGTACAAACATATTCTTTTTATATCGCACATTCTGCCTGTCTTTTGTTAAATACAGCTCCATTTTCTACGAAGGCAAGTCAAATATAAACCGGAATTTTCCAAAAATAAAATTTGTATTAAGATATATAAGATCTACCCCTGCCGAAGGGGAAGTAAACACGTCTTAGCAAAGGTTTGACAAAGTTAGGGGTTTCCCGCGACAAGTTGGTAATGAGGTTTCCTCTTCGACGCCGGCGGATTTTATTTAGTTTTTTTTTATGGAACAAGAGTTCGATCGTCGAATGTTCGTATCCTTCTTAAGGACATGGATTTATATGAAGAGAGAACGAAATAGCCACAGAAACGTGGGAAAAATGTACGAGTGCCTTGGTAATAGAGCGTCAAAAGCTCGATGATGTGACACACAAAAGGTTTCATTTTAATATAAGATTGAATCAAGGATAAATAGACTGTATAACCTCGTGAAAAACTGGCTCCAAACACGTGAACTTACATACAGGATAATACGGTTATCCGAAAAATCGTTTCTGCGAATATGCTCCGTCTGTAAAGCCCCGCCTGTGTCGAATGCCCGCGCGGCATTCCCCAATCTGTTCTCAAGCGATCGACAGCGGACCATCTGCGTGACCCATTCCACACCGCCTTCCCTTCCACATACAATTTGTTTTAGCTGGTAATATTTGCTATAAAATTTGCTACACAATTGCCAATCCGGTATAAGCCAACGAAGTGATTTACTATCTGGAATAGAAGCTATACTCGAGCCGGCGAAAAGATATAGAGATTAAATGCTCGAACAATTCGCGCCAACTACTGGTCATTTGTTTGTACTTTGTCGTTGACTGTTTTAGACTACGACAAATTTTAAAATTTCACAGTTGACATAGTCAATATTAAGTATCAATTTTATGGGTGCTAATTATAGATATTGTTAACTTATCTCGTCATGTGATGTGCAATTATATGATCACGATGATCACGTAATTAATATACTTATTCGCCGGCCATGTTTAGATAAATAATATCGTGATCCACGTTTTTTGTTCATTATTTTTCAATTCTTTTACATAACCTTTGTGTTTACTGACACCTAAAGTCCGAGGGCAAGTCAAATATAAACTTGAATTTTCTATTCAAGGCCAGACGGCGTATCGGAGGTGGCCGCCGCTTTTTCCGCGAATTCTGTCTGGATAGCTAGACACCTCCCGACATGCGACATCTCTTCTTTTGGATTCTGTTGTGCAACGCATTATTATAAAATTTCTCTCTATTGAAGGTGTGCCACCTTCTGAAATTGTGACACGTCTTCAGGCCCAATTCGGGGATGAAATCCTTTCTAAAACGACTTTTCATTGACTTTCTCCTTGAATGCCGGAACAACTAATGCAGAATATTGTCAACTTTCGGATAGGACAAAAGCTGCCTATCGCACCAAAAGGCGTCGTTATCCCATCAGGAACGCCGTTCTTCTCCATGACAACGCCAGGCCACACACTGTAACCATAACTCAGGCCAAGCTGGAGGAAATGGACTGGGAGCAGCTTGAACATCCTCCTTACAGTCCAGACTTATCTCCGTGCGACTACCAGTGACAAGTTGAACAGGTCATGCACAACTGGCTGCTGCCACAACCACTCACTTTTTATGATGATGGAATCAAAAAGTTGCCGATTCGGTGGGAAAAATGTGTTTCGGTTGAAGGAGATAGAAAAGAAATGTTAGTTTTTAAATTTTATTTTTGGAAAATTATGGTTTATATTTGACTTTCCCCCGTATTTTATAGTCCCCTCATGCACTACTGTGGAAAATTGAAGTACCCCTAAATAAGGAGTTCCTCCAATCTCCAATCCACTAATGGTTTATGTTCAAAATTAGTTCCACATCTCGCTCCAAAGGTCGGGTTATACACAAAACATTAACAAACATGGAAAACTAGGGCGGCTGCCATATTTCCAAACACAGTAACTGTTATTTTCAAAGTTTTGAGTAAATTAAAGAAAACTTTAAACATATGGCCCTCGAACTATTAATAGAATCTTTAAATACAATATTAACAGTTTAGGATACTATAATTGCAAGTTATTGTATACGTAAACAATAATTTAAAGATTCTTGTGTTTTTTTCAAAAAAAAAAATACATTTGCTGTGTTTTGGCATAGATGTTTAATAAAACGTGAGCAGAGTATATAGTAAAAAGCATTGTATCTGCACATGATATTTTCATTTTGATAATTACCACTTGCTATGACCAATAATTACCATTTATTTTGTGACCAATAATTACCAATTAACTTTGTGACCAATAATTACCACTTAATTAGCACTTGCTTTGACCACTTACTGTATTACGAGTAAAACCATCTAACTAAAATATATTTTCCAATTCACAGTAACTGCCACATACTGTGTTACGGGTAAATTTTTGTAAAACATTCTCTTCCGGATGTAGCTTCCAATACACAGTAAGTACCACATACTAGGTTTCGCCTATATTTGACTATTGATAAATAGCATTTGCTGGGTTTTGGCGTAGAAAGCCAAAAATTGTATTGTAGATACTGTGTTTTGCTGAAATATATGTCCGTAACTATCAAAGATATTCGTTTTCTAGGTAGTGCAATAGACGCGGAATAAACATAGTATCTTATAATAAATAATCTTATAATAAACATAGTATTGGATACTGTGTTTTGAAACGTGGCAGCCGAGGGTGCCTTGAAGAGTTCAGTGAGACTCAAAGTCAACAGTTCAACGTCCCCCAATGACCTTTTGACCTTGTGCAACACGAAACTCTCCAAAGCACCGTATTAAAGAAACATTTTATCTTCCCTTGAAATCCCGACGTTGCAGAACAAACAATTTTGGGCACCTCACTACGTGGATGTGGAAGGATTAAATAAATCGCTCTATAATTTGTATCGTCGACGATTTAAAACTCTTGAGGGCTCTAATAAATCCTACGAATTTAAAAGCGCGACTGTCACAATAAGTAATCGCTTTTTCCATCGGGACTAATCGCTTTCTGAACCCGCGATCCTGCTGACCCACTTTTCAAGAAGACCCGGTTATAAGAGAGGTCGAGGAGACAGCATTCCGAAGTCCGCTGAGATCCGGAAGACGAGACGGCCGCCAAAGTCACGGCCAACTGCACAAACTGCATACAAGTCGACAGTAATGAGGCTGCGAACTGCCCTAAACTTTTCCCCCCGACAATTAGAAGGAATCGATATAGATATATATGTATAGACAGACCAAAGACGTAGGATGGAAAGCGGCCAAACGGCGTTATTCCGGGGAATAAACTGAAAATTTATAGTGGGGCGCGACTTATATAGGGGCCTCGGAATAATAGTGCAAGCAAACATGCGGTTCGGGGCCGGCAAATAAATTTCGGAAAGCGGGTCACAGGACGCTACAAGCTTTGCATTGTAATTGGACCAAAAGGCCTTCATGCACTGCTAATATCTCTACACCTCGTGTTTTGAAAGAATCAAGTTACCACTTTGATGAGAAATGTGAGACATAACTAGGAATGGTAACGATATATCGGTATACGAGGTGTGTAAATTAAGTAATGAGACTGGAACGTGGCGCCCGATCTAGCAACACTGCGGAGACGGTACTTGGAAGGCTTTCATCTTCAAGAACCGATGAAAATTTCGATAGAATACGGGATCTCGTGCGTTCAGATAGTCGGTTTACGACAAGAATGATCGGGGAAAAGTTAAATTTTAATCACACCACTGTTTATCAGATTTTAACTAACAAATTAGGGATGAGAAAAATCTGCACAAAAAAGAAAGATGTCTTGACTTTTTTTGAATCAATTGAAAATGATCCCCATCTATGGAACTGGTGATGATACTTAGTTGTTTGAGTACGACCCGGAAACCAAGCGTCAAAGCAAGGAAGGGCACACTTCAAGCTCTCCAAGACCCAAAAGAGTAAGAATGAGCAAGTCGACGATCAAATGCATGCTGACTTGCGTTTTTGATAGCCAGGGAATCGTCCACAAAGAGTTTGTACCTCCAGGCCAAACAGTAAATCAACACTTTTACAGAGAAGTTCCTGAAAAACTCCGAAAAAGGGTCATACGTGTGAGACCACACATCAAGAACAACTGGATGTTGCATCACGACAATGCGCCTTGTCACACAGCCATTTTAGTAAACGAGTTTTTAGCCAGTAAAAACATTCATGTGGCACCTCCTAGCCTCCTTGTTCGTCTGAACTGAGTCCTTGTGACTTTTTTCTCTTCCCGAGAATGAAAAATCACCTCAAGGGATGTCATTTTGGGACCACAGAAAACATTCACACGACCAGCTGAAAGCTATTCCAGCATATGAGTTCCAGCACTGCTATGAGGAATGGAAGCACCATCTCCAGCGCTGTGTGGCGTCCCAAGGAAGTTACTTTGAAGGAGACAATACTGAATTGTAATTTTATTCGAATACAAAAAATTAAAAAAAATCAATATTTCAATAAAATTTTGATGTACCTATCATATTAAACCATATTTTAATGCAATATTCTACATATTCACCAATATATAGATAAAAAATATCGATGATTTATAAGGATTATGTTTACCCTAGACTCATCGATGTATCTTTACCATTTCCTAATTGTTCGTCATATATGTATTTTTTTACAGACCGTCAAAGTGAGAACTCGATTCGACAGCTCTCGATATCGATCGATCTGATATAAACTTCGTATTAGACAGATTTTCAGACAAATAAATTTTTTTGGCACGCGCCCCCACAAAAAAATAAAAGAAGAAAGACAAAGATAAGGAACAATAAGAAATGACAACGATATGTCGATATAATATTATAGTTCAATGTTAGTATTAATCTAAGATTGTCAATAAAAAATTGGTATAAGTCCAATGTTGATAACAACCAAGATAAAGGGTCTCAAAATTTTTAATTCCATTTTCAAGTTTCCTCTATAATTTCTGAATAACTTGAAATACCGTCACGAAATTAGATTTTGAAAATTTCCTTATTATCCACATTATCAACTTTATACCTTATTATCCTTATTATCAACAACTTTTTGTTGACATTGTTAAAATGTTAAAATATTTAAATAGGTTGCAGCAAATTACTGAACCATCACAGAAACATAATCTTTTCTTAAGATTTATGTTATTTTTTACCGCCTCTTAAATGGGGTGTAACTACCTTAGGAAGAATTTTATAGAAACTTTTTATTAACGTTTGATAAACAAAATTAGTTTTTGGATTTGCAACCTGAATTCGACCTCTAGCGATGAATTCGAGTTAACATAAAACATCATTACGAATGAATGTCAAGTCTGTTCGATGTTAGTAATAAAATTATTTCATTTTTAGTTCGTAATAAAAAACAATTCCTTCATGTAACTTTTGATGAAACATTGTATTCTAAAAATAAGTAATATCAAAATGGGCCAAGAAAAATTAGAAAATCGAGAAGCGTCGATTTCAAATACAGGACCCGAATGGGCTTCACATAGAACGATCTAAACTTGACAAAAAAACAATGAAACGAAAAACAAATCTCGACGATTTTCATAAAATGTTTGATTTTTTAACCTTAAGAGTACGGACATTTGGGGCTTATGATCCTTCTAAGAAAATGCAAAAAAAAAGTATGTGAAATCACAGATTGATCATAGGTAAAGTGTTGATCATAGATCGGGCCAGTATATTGGATTTCTCGTCCGGAAGGGTAACGCTAATGTTAAATTTTTCCACTTTGAAAAAAGTCAATTACTTGACTTCACTAGTTCAATTAAATGAATGTTCTAGTAAGTTTTGGCATCGCTCTTTATGAATCTGTTATTAGATTTTTTAAGTTCAAAATAGTCCCCCATTTTGAATTTAAAAATTCATAATGACGGATGCAAGTTAGCAGGAAAGTTGCAGTAGTTTGAAGAAAGAGTTGCTGAAACGAAAACAAAAAAATGCATTATAATAATATGTAGAAAGTATGTAGAGGAGTGATTTGGGGTTAGTAATTCTGAATCAGACTTCTACAATTCAAAATGACGGATTCAAAATGGTGAATATAAAATGGCGCATTCAAGATAGCGGATTCAGGATAGCAATAGAAAAATGATGAAATAAAGGAAAAATATACGTCAACAACTTTGACTACTTATTTGATTTTAAATTTTTATAATTCAAAATGGCGGATTCAAGATGACGATCGAAAAACAAAGAATCAAAATATACGCACTCTTGAATACATATTTTCATCAATATTATCAGATTTTCCACTCCTTTTGGAAACCATCACTTTTAATATTGAAATGCTTATCACGTAACGAAACTGCAAATGTCACCAAAACGAGAAATATTCATTACATGAGAAAGTCAAGTGATAATAACACATTTTGATATTTCGAATTTATTTTGACACATTATATGGACATTTCTCAATTCGGCAAAAGAATGAAAACAATGCTCTTCCCAAGTAAATAGTTCATATATATTATTTTAATCAACTGGTATCCTGATTGCACCAGTTTGAATCAATGATGCCAAAAACAAATGGATAGAGATTTTATTCCACAGCTGATTGAATTACAAACTTTTCGTCGCCATATTGGGTCCACCATCTTGAATTTTTTAAATAATTTTGGTTTCATAATCAGTGACCTCAAAAACCCCATATTGGATCCGCCATTTTGAATGTTTAATATCTGATTTCAGATACGTAATCAGCGACCTCAAAATCCGATGTACATATATCATTTTCAGGCCAAATTCTAACAAATTTAAAATTTTTGTCCCCTATATAGGATTTGTCCGCCATATTAGATCCGCCATCTTGAATTTTTAAAACCTGACTTCAGATTCGCAATTAGCGACTCTAAACCCCAAAATAATGATGTTTGAACAAAGACGAGGAACCTTTTTTTGAGCCACAGATTAAGGCTATTTATTATTGTTACTTAACAAAACTTGCTTTAACGCAAGTACTCACATTTTTATCAGGTATCGCGTTGTACCATCTAACGTTGCATGCTTCGTGCATTCGGTCTCAAAGCTAGTTGGCAGCTTATTTGATTTTGGCTTTTTGCGAACTTTCAACTTTCAGGCAAATGTATGCACAAAAATAAAGAAATGCAAAGAAAATTAGAATATACAGTCACGGACAAACTTAGGTAGGTACACAATGCAAAAAAAATAATAAAAAAACAGAACACGTTGTTGAATAGTAGAATGTCCTCAGAAATATAAAGAATATAACAAACAACTGTTACATGGGTATCACTGTTCAAATCCTGGCTGTAACAATCCACGAATAATCGACTTATAGCTTTACGTACACTGAGAAAAGGAATTTGTTGATCAACGATGTTAGGAAATATTCTTTAATCCCAAGGCATCCAAGGTTTTATAGGGAGTAAATGAGCATTCGAAAAATACTATGCAGAAAAATAATGGCGGTATTAAATAACGCCAAATAAATAAAAATAATGTATGTATTTATAATAATTTCTAATAACAAAAATATATAAACAAAAGTAATTTATTAGAGGAGGATTATTTATATATTTAATCTCATTACTCAAAAAAGAATCTCGCTTACCCAGAAACAACTAGGAATTTGTTAAATTACCTATTTTATGATGCGAACGTAGCAGACTAACGAGAAAAGGCGTGCATCAGCGATGATGCGTTACTGTTCTCTTGTTAGTATAAATTAAGTAACGCGAGCAAAACGCTGTGTATTCCAGTAATGGCTCGTATATTGTACAGTAGTTTTGCCCTCAGCCGCAATAGACAAAACCTGAAAGTGCTCATTTCATTTGTAGATACAGCCGGGAAGATTTCGAGGACAGTCTGGTATTGTTTGTTTGTGGGTATCCATATATCTCTCGAGTATGATCGTACTACCTCGTACTTCGTTCGTTGTAGGTACTTCGCGGGCAAAGCTATTCTGCGTGTACTGTATGTATGCAAATCAAATATTCATTTCGATAAATTAATTATATCGTAATTTATATATTCAATAAAAACGCCTTTTTTCGGTTTATGTTTTTTTTTTTTGTATATATAATGAAATATACTTCGACGAAACGGTGATTTTTACTTCAAAGATATTCTTTTCTCGGTGTACGTTTTCTTCCCGTAAAAATTCTCGCGGGGTTTCGTTTCAGATGCAGATTGTGTCAGAACGTGACCAAACTGAAAATGCGCGGTATATGCCCTGGCAATATATTAAAATTATTAGGTCATGAATAAACTTGCACGCCATACATTAATAAAGCTGCTAATTACAACGCTGCGCGAATATTAATCAGCTAATTCGCCGTAAATAAAAGTTCACAATTATCTCTGAAAGAAAATTGGGTCAAAACAAACAAACGAACGAAGGGCGGATATAGAACTAATTCAAGCGGAGGTGATGTTGCTGCAAAGCATGGCTGGGGATGCGAAGTTGTGCATAATTTCGTTGACTTGGCGCCTAACGTGGGGTTGCAAATGCCAGACACTTAAATAAGAAGTTGAACTTTTTAGCAATAAAGGGGCCATAGTCTTTACTAATCGATTTTTATTTATAAATTCCCACTCAATTATGTAAAAAACTTGGACAACAAAGAAGCCCCACGTTGGGTGCCAATGCCGCTACAATTGACGCCCGACATGGGGCTCAAAGTGTCAGAAATCGCAATATTGAGGGCACTAAGAACACAACTCTGATTTTCATTTTCATTCATTATGTTCCCAGTAAAACTTTTCATAAAATAGTCTAAAACATTACCAGCAGTAGGCAAACAGTTGAAGCTTACTGAATAACAGTATTATTACGCTTACTTCGTCTTTTATATCTAGAGGTTGAAAAATAGAAAAGCCAAGGGAAGATTAAATGCTGCTCGTATGGAATACTAAATAATTTCGTTGACTTGGCTCCTAACGCGGGGTTCAAAATTATAAATTACCAACACTTTTTTTGAAAGCCACATAATTTAACCTTAATGAACACAATTTTGTTTCTACTCATTTACCGAAAAATTTGATACAATGTGCCAATACTATTTTAATTGGCTTGGGTCTCAAGGAATAATTCACGACCACGATTCTGACTGCATTAAAAAAAATAGCTTTGTTTTCATATGTCATA
Source organism: Aromia moschata (assembly GCA_029963805.1). NCBI lineage: Eukaryota > Metazoa > Arthropoda > Insecta > Coleoptera > Cerambycidae > Aromia > Aromia moschata. The sequence goes on along the minus strand of JAPWTK010000023.1, from coordinate 21,734 downwards.
TTTTGTGCCAAAAAAAATCTTCATAAATAGTCTACGAACTTTGCACAATAAAACTTTACCGGTTAAGTATTATTTATGTTTACCTCGTCTTTTATTTGTATGGGTCGAAAGATAACGCCAAAGTAAGATTGAGCGCTATACCCAGCGAGAATATTCTATCAGCCGCTCGCTTATAAACTACCATGGCATAAAATGAGGCACTAATGGCACTATATTTCTCCCCGACACTGACAAGACCAGATTGTTGAAGCGGATACGTTTCCTCCACTGTTTCCACTGTTTTCGTAGAAAACAGCCGTTCACCTAGTTGAGAGGCAATCTGGAAGTTGATTATCCGAGTCGTTATTGCGGAACGCGCCTCCTCCTTTCTGCCTTATGGACACATATACAGGGTGTCTCACATAAAATGTTAATCTTCCTGTAACTTGCTTAAACGAACGTAATGTACATCAACGGATGCCACTACAAAAATACAAAGAGATATATTATGACCACAAAGTCTGTTACTCAAAGAAAGAACCTGTTAAGTGAACATAGAGTTGTCAAGTACCTAAATATCATGTTTCATTTTTTTACTGACATTTATTGTTCGTTCAATATGCTGCTGCAATTGTTGAAAAATGTAGAAACTCTTGAATTCGTTTTTGATACTGTCTACTCTACAAGAGAAACTGTTCCGTAAATTTGCGGTAGATAAATTAATGCAATATTAAATGTATTTTATTGTTTTATTGAATATTTTTCTAGAGTTTGAAATTTTTATTAAAATTTCCATTTTATTTATTGACAAAACGTTGGATTTAGAGTTTTTAGATATTTCCAAGTAACTTGCTCTGACGAATGCAGTTTTTTTATTGTTTTACTTAACTTTGCTTCGTACATCCCTTTGAACGTAGACGGGGTAAATAATTTTATGGGCACAAGTATATAACTCATAACATCAAAATATAAAAATAAAAAATGCGAAAAACCGCCGTTACTACTAGAATAATGTAGGGCACTATAATTTATATTTTATGATGTAGAAATAGTCAAAACAACTATAACTGTCTACAACGTAATATTACAAGTGTGTAAACGATCCATTATTAGGGCACCAGACTCAATTTCTTTCGATATTAGAGATGTATCAAGCAAAACTCCGATTACACCCAACATTCGTAGAATGTAGTGCCATTCCATTTTTTATGTCCAGAACAACATGTGGCTTAAGAAAGTATGGGGTGTACACATTTATCAATTAGCTATTTGTGTGTCTGTATAGTGTTATGTATAACTGAGTGAATACTTTTTTGTGGTTTCGTTAGTATTATATACTTTGTCATATCGTTATAATCACAAAAATAATGTCGATGACGATGTCTACGTATTTCGGCTAGGTACTTTTTTTTCTAATTTCTTCTTTCGCTGTTATGGATTATACATTAACACAACATGTTTTAACATCCAATATAATTGGACACTAAGTTTAGAACCAAGAAAGTTACAGTGCTGTTACAGTCTGATGTGTTTAAGACAATTCAGTATTGTCTCCTTCAAAATAATTTCTTTGGGAAGCCATACAGCTCTGGAGACGATTCTTCCATTCCTCATAGCCGTGCTGGAACTCATATACTGGAATAGCCTTCAGCTCTCCGGTTACAGCCGTAGGCATACTCAAACACCCAAGTCTCACCACGTCATGATACGTTCCATAAAATGGGGATAATTTTCAATCGATTCCCAAAAGGTCAAGACACCTTTCTCTCCTGATGTCCTTTTGTTCCTGCGGAGGGTTTTTTGGAACCATTTTTGCACACATTTTTCTCATCTCCAATTCGTTAGTCAAAATCTGAAGGTTCTTGAAGATGAAGGCCTTCCGCTGCGTAGTTCATCTTCAATCGACTCTCTTCCTTCTTAGAATGCCTTAAACCACCGAAAAACCTGGGCTCTTGAAAAAGCACTCTCCCCGTAAGCGTGTTGAAGTTTTGCAAAAGTGTCTGTTGCGCTGAGTCCAAGTCTGAAGCGAAACCTGATAGCACACCGTCGGTAAAAAATAATGTCACACTCAATGTCATTTTTAAAACGCACTAGAAAAAAACCGTTTATGAAAACAGTCACAAAGAACAAACACATGACTGTAGCAAGTTCAAACTTGGTCTGAAGGTGCATTACATGTTAACCTACCACCCTTCCAATTTCCGTTTCCGCAGTGTTGCTAGATCGGGCGCTGTGTTACCGGTCTCATTACTTAATTTACACACCTCGTATATATGGAGCGAGGCATAAGTCGAAGTTTGCCCAGCCGTCTGGGAGTATATAAACGATAATGTTTACGATCGAGTGGAGATACTCGCTGCAAATAAAGTGCCCGATAAACGTATCCGAAATCTTGGCCACGACTTGTTTTGGGTCGCTGCCATTTATTACAAATGTCGGGTAAATATTAATGACGATAAAAAAGTGTATCTCTACATGGATTATAAACGTACCATAGCTATATAAAAGTAATGTTGTAAGAAAGACAGTCGATACTGAAAATATAGAAAAAGAGGTAAACATATAACAGAAAATTACATAATATACTAATTAATAATAATGTTGATAACCACAAAATTCAGAAACTTTCCCCGTACCAGCAGAAAACTTTTTAAAGAAGTACCCGGAGATTCAAAAAAAGGCAACTTTCGCTTTATTGGATTTTAGTACTAACTTGTAATAGGTTGCTGTAAAACAAAACATAGTATTTTATCGGCGATTTCTGGTGGTCAATGATGATAAAAGTTGATTCATTCTCATTTCTCCACTGTTATGTAAAAATTCCACTATAACTGTTGTAAAAAAGAGTGTGGCTTGTAAGTAGATGACTTGTTGGGTCAACATCTTTTGATAGAACGTTAAATGTAGAGAGAACTATAAATTGTCTTACTAAAAGTGTCACCGGTAAATTTTTAAATAAACCGATTGATGGTTACTAATTTAATCTCGAAGAAATAAGTCTGACCTACGCTACTGCAAATCTGCGCGTGCCAATGGCGTTGAATGACTGTCGAACGGGCTCGAAGACGAACGAATGCAGGTGTGCAACCAGATCAGCTACCGCTTACGTTGTTGTTTTTGTGGTCGTGTAATGTGTATATGTCTTGCTTATTTTTGTAATGTCCGTTATAAAAACCTATCATCGATAAAAATAATAAAACACGTTGCAAATAGGGGAGATGTGTACAGTAACGTACACATCTCACATCAGTAAATGTGAGATGTGTATTTTGCCAGAGGGACTCAGGAAATATGTGTTGAAGTCGTTTACATTAAATAAACCGCCCGCATTCGTGCTATTCTATGGTGATTATGTCACGGGAATACAGCGACATTATTTCTATCCCAAAGGATTGTTCTAGAGATTGTCTGGTGAAGTCGTTATAGTTGTTCAGTTTACTTTTTGTTGGCAGTCTCCTAAGCACAAAAATTTCCTCTTCGTTACTATCCATACAGCCGGTCCATTATAACGTCACTGTTGTGACAACCCCCCCCCCCCCCGATAGCGTTTCTCCAAATGTTTTCTGTTACATACAGTCAGCAGCGAAACTATTCGTACACCCACTTTTTGAAGGTTGCTCAAATTCTGATAATTTTTGTATTACCCGATTGTTTATTTTGTTGTATGATACTGCATCTAATAAGATCACTTTGTTGACTGTGATACGAGGTGTGTAATTTAAGTAATTAGACTTGTTTTGTTTTGAATGTGCAATTTGTGTCGGTTAAGCGTCCCAATGTTCTAGTCCCAAAATGCCGGCCCGCAAGTTTTTTTTTTACCGGGTAGGGAAAAGAAACGCACCAGGACTCATGTCAAGCGAACGAGTAGCCTGATGAGACAGTGGTGTTATTCTAAATGTTTAGAAATGGCTTGTACAGGCGTTGTCGTGTTGTAACACCCAGTTGTTCTTGATGTTGGTCTCACTCATACCCGTATCATTCTTGGTTTCCTCTCTGTCAAAGTGTTGATTTACTGTGGCCTGGAGGCACTGATCAAAAATGAAATCAGCCTTTCGCACTTTGCCATTCTTGTTTTGGTCATGCTTGAAGTGTACCATCCATGATTTGGAGTTTCGACTCATCGCAGTTCCTATCATGTTCCATAAAATTGGGATCATTTTCAATCCATTCCAAAAACGTTAAGACACTCTCCTCTCCTGATGGCCTTTTGTTCCTGCGAAAGGTATTTTGAACCATTCCCCGACGATATTCCCCTCCGTTCCAAGACTATGCTCCTTCTGTTTTTTGATAGCACACTGTCGTTGCTCAAAATTAATATCATTCATGTTTAAAACGCACTAGAAAAAAATACGGTTTAAGAAAACCACAGTGTTGCTAGATCTGGCGCTACGTTGCCAGTCTCATTACTTAATTTACACACCTTGTATGTAGCTATGATAATTAGTTCTAGGTATGATTTTTGCGTTACACGTATCTTAATTTTTTGGAGATGTAACAATGGTTACATCTTACCCAAATATAACATGCTGTGTATTTCTTCCTGAATTCTGCTCACCCTGTATCAATGCTGTACAACGACGAAATTGATAGGTTTTTAGTTTTTTTTTTTAGAGGAAAATTAATTTAAACAAGTAGGCCAAGTTTCCCCGTACACCTTGTGATTCGACAGTATATAGTTTTTTCTGTGGTCTTTTCTGACGAACTCGATTTGTTAAACTCCTGTAGGGGATATGGCACACTAGATCAACGTGTTGTCAACTTAAAATCGATGGGATTAATTAAACAAGTGGATGATAAAGATGTGATAAAGACGGTTTGAAAAATACAGTAGAATGGACGAATCAATATTTTCTTTTTGATGCCCCCGCCACGGGTAAAAATCACAAAACGCACAATCAGTTCGTATGAGTAAATCCATAAAAAAATACGCCTCCAAGAGACAACTCGTGTTTTCCAAAAAGAGAACGGCAGAAGTGAAGCGATGATAATTTACCGAACATTTTCAATACCGACCGCGATAAAGCAGTTACATCAATCACGTGTCTCGACGCAAATTCGACGGGCTTTCAACGCTAATAACTCCGGATTTTCAACACTGGATCTGCGGTAGCGGCTCGAGCACTGGATCCATTTCAATTATTCCAGAAAAAACAGAAATAGAAAACGTATTTACATTGCGAAATGTCATCAGTCACCAGGGAGTTTTTTCCGTAAAAAATGATCGTTTCTCTTCAGTTAACTTGACAAGTCCAAGTTGGGCCCTGACGGAAACCGTCGTACAGAAAATATTTTTTATATTTGTTTGATAGCACGGTTATCCTCTATACACCTTTCTATATTATAGGATGACACGGAACATCAGGTTGCTTACCCTTTTTTGCTACTAGGACGGGCATTTGGGGCTTATGATTCCTTTAAGATAAGATAAAAAAGTGTCTTATATCACAGATTAATCATGGGTAAAGTGTTGATCATGGGGTTGGGCCAGTATACTGGTTTTCCCGCCCGGAAGGGTAACGCTAATGTTATATTCTTCCACAAAAAACAACAACAATTTTTTGACTTGAGAAAAAAAATTGTCCTAGTAAGTTTTGATATCGCTCGCTCTTCACTAATCTGTTATTAGATTTTTGAAATTCAAAATGGCGGATGCAAGTGAGCAGTTGTTGAAACGAAAAATGCATCAGTCATATTGAATTTCAAAAATTTGATATCATATTGATCATTAGCAATCCCCAAATCGTAATCAATCATACCAAAAACAAATGGATAGAGATTTTATTCCACAATTGATTGAATTGAGGAAAATTGAATTGAAATTTTCATAACCATATTGGGTCCACCATATTGATTTTTTTAAATAAAATTTTGGTTTCATAATCAGCGATTTCAAAAACCCATTTTCAGTTTTCAGTCCGATTTCGAGCAAATTTGAGATTTTTTGTCCTCCATATTTGATCCGCCATATTGAATTTTTTAAAATCTGACTTCAGATTTGTAATAGGCGTTTCTAAAACCCAAAAGTAATGATGTTTGAGCAAAGGCGAGGAACCTTTTCTTTGAGCCATTATATTGATTCCCGTCCTTTAAAGGTTAACAGACTAATTATATGCATATGATGATAAATTATTTTGGTTTTAATGGACATCGAATTCTGAGTTCAAACGTGAATCATATCTCAGATCAAAACGATTTCACTTAAAAGTTTTGTCGACTTGGGGGGGGGGGGGGCGAGTCTCCCAGTCAAATTATATTTTCTTTGTAGCAGCAAGCACAATATGATATTATTCCGTGAAAATAAAAATCTTGAAATGTGTGTTTTTATTAAGGTCTATTAAACAGTGAAAACGTATAAAAAAACCAAAAATTATGCAATTAAGTATGAAGATGCATAAAATGACTATGATTTTTTTGTTGGTTGCTGGCTAGCTTGGGGGGGGGGGGGGGGGGGGCCCGCCGCCCCCTTGACTGGGCCACTGCTGGCCTTCCGCAGGGGGGGGGAGGGCCCCCCCCCCGGCTGCGCCACTGACTGTATCTCAATTTAAACTCAATTGTAACTGAACTGTAACCTAAATTCATTGTAATTGTTATAGACATTTTGTTTATACTGTAAGCTTTGGCTTTAAAAATTTCGTAAGGAAGCATATAGGATCTACAATATATTTTTGAGTGTTATTACTACTGGACCTAAATGGAAGGCCAAAAATAGCAAAAACATTTCAAATAAAATTTGCGAAAATTGTTAAATTACGAAATATTTATAGTAATAAATATAAAACTTTATAGAAGTAAATATAAAATCTTTTTCGAAAATTTATGTATACGAATTTTTCTTTCATACCACCATTTTATTCCTGAAATTTTGTAACTTTTTTTTGTAACTTTTGCACTTTAACAAAAAATAAAAAAAATAATTTAAAATGGCATAAAAAGAGTTACTTGGTACTTATGAAAATATATATACAGGGTCTGTCCAATAAATTTCCGTACTGATTATATCTCACCCAATGAAAGCGCTGGAGAACAGTCCCGCTGAACCTGATTGGTGGTGGTCTCTAATAAGCACGAAAAATGATAGTTGCCTTCGGGCCTCCGGAGTGTGTTGAGCGCTTGCACAGTGAGACTCTGCGAAATCTCGAACAGCGTTACAATATTAAGTTTTGTGCCATTTTTACGTCATCGACCGTTTGAAAAAAAGGGTCGTCCTCGTCGGCTCGGAGATTTCCCGTACCTGGATTCTCCATCATGACAATGCACTCAGTCACACGTGCTTTGTTGTGAACAAGTTGCTGGCCAGGCTCGGCATGTCAACGCTGCCCCAACCCCCCTACAGTCCAGCTTAGGCTCCCTGCGACTACCTCATCCCCAAGTTCAAAAAGGAACCTTAAAGGACACCGTTATGGAACCACTGATGCAGTTCAACACAGTCTTCCTAGATGAGGGACAACTGACGCATGCGCAATAGCGGGGGCGGCACCTAAGCGCGCATTGGCTTAACAGTCCGCGCGTCGTACAAACGCACAAACTCTGCTACCCAGCGCGCTTAGGTTACCCGCGGACTGTTCAGCCAATGCGCGCTTAGGTGCCGCCCCCAGCTATTGCGCATGCGTCAGTTGTCCCTTCCGTCTAGGAACACTGGTTCAACAGGCTACGACACATCATCTAAACAGCATCCCAGTCGAGGGCTTCCGAGGCGTTTATGAGGAGTAGAAAATTCGCTGGCAACGGTGCGTCGACGCCAGTGGGGAGTACTTTGAAAAGTTCTAAAGCGTTATATAAGATTTCTGTAATTTTATTTTATAACCTCAATACGGAACTTATTGGACAGAGCCTGTATATTTTGCAAACATTTTGCAGCCCGTCTGCAATATTTAAGGGGTGCAGACATTTTTTGAAAAATTTCTATTCTACCTACCTATTCAATTCTAACCTACCATTTGAGTCTAGTAATAACCCCCCTAAAATATGATGCGATGGAACCCACACCGTGTTTTACGAAAATAAGGATTTCAAATTCTACCAGCCGCCACTGATTGTAAGGGAAAGTTTAACAGGTCATTTAATAAACATACAATTTGAATAATTGTTTGCAACCATTTGTAATAAGCCACTATATCTAGGGATAAAGTTATTATATAATACTTTCCCCTTTTTTCTTCCCTTATTACATTTAAAATATAGTGTGCATTAACAACTCATTCTTTGAAAAGTTAGATTGCCTATCAATTCAGAAAAACATGCATTCTTTGGAAAAAAGTAGGTGATTAGTAAGTAGATGGTTTTTAGAGTATGGAATGGTACATTATTTAATGTGATTATTCTTCATTTATCAATTGAGTACACAGATTAATTTTCACTACTTACATATAAAACAAATTCAAATTCATAACTTCTAAGGTCACCGAATAATCAATACCTGCTGTGCGCGCCACTTACTCTTCGAACACTACAGTTGATATTCTGTCAACTTAAACTCTACAGCTAACTAGATCACAGTTCGGCGTAGTTTTTCTACTTACTCCTAGATGGCGCCACGACCCCCACGAAGAATGCATTCAATAGTCAAATTTGATTCCTGCTTCTATTGTATCGAAGAATATTTAGTAGAAACAAGATCATTTGGGTCACAATCATGAATACTATTGAAGCAAAAGGTCGATCGGTCGACTTTATTAAATTAGCCTGTAAAAGACTTCGATTCTAATCATTTTACATACAGAGTGTAGGTAAATTGCGTGATCAACGTCCTACCACGGATTTTTGCGATACAAATAAGACGATTTACACTAACTTACATATATCCAAAAATGTACCCCTCCAAGATATAGCCCCTTAAAAAGGATGGAATCTGAACCAATTTTTTTTAAATATCAGCGGAAGTGGTCCATCCAGAACCTTCTAATTTGATACGGCTGAAATTAGTTGGACTTTGGACGAAATATTGAAGAAAACATCATTGGTATACGTACAACTTTTTTTGGGGCAATGAATAAGAATGTATCATATAAAAATGAGTTGATTAGATCCAAGTCATACCAAATTAGAATATTATGGGTTATGGATTAGTCCAGGAATATTATGGAAAAGCCCTTAATTTATTAAAAAAAGAATGGTTGGGACTCCACTCCTTTAAGATAATGTATCTTGGAGGGAGTTCATTTTGGGATATAGATAAGTTGTGTAGTTAAATTGTCTTATTTTTACCGTATAAATCCATGGTAAGACGTTGACCACTAAATTGACATACACCCTGTTGTTTGTATTTCACGTCCACGATTCCACGAAATGTTTTAAAAAAATTTAGTTAATTTCTTCAACTTTTCAGGCTCACAAAAATTACTTGACTGTGATATACGAGGGGGGGGAGGAAAAAAGGGGGGTTTTTTAAAATTTTTTTTTTGAAAAGAAAAACTTGGGGTCTCTTCCCCCCCAACCCCTCGGGGGGGGCGCGCCCGCGGGGCGGGAGACGGTTCTTTTCCTCATAGCAGTGCTGGAACTCATATCCTGGATGCCTTTAGCTGGTCAGTTACAGTTGTTTGAATTTTTTCTATGGACGCAAAACCTCGTCCCTTGATTTTTCAATTTCAGGAAGAGAAAAAAGTCACAAGGACTCAAGTCAGGAGAATAAGGAGGCTGAGGAGCTACCGGAATGTTTTTACTGGCTAAAAACTCGTTTACTGAAATGGATGTGTGACAAGGCGCATTGTCGTGAGGCAACATCCAATTGTTCTTGCTGTTTGGTCTCACACGCATGCCTTTTTCGAAGTTTTGCAAGAACCTCTCTGTAAAAGTGTTGATTTACTGTTTGGCCTGGAGGCATAAACTCTTTGTAGACAAATCCCTGGCTATCAAAAAAGCAAATCAGCATGCATTTAATCTTCGACTTGCTCATTCTTGCTTTTTTGGGTCTTGGAGAGCTTGAAGTGTGCCATTCCATGCTTTGGCGCTTGGTTTCCGGGTCGTACTCAAACATCCAAGTCTCATAACCAGTAATGACACGTTCCATAAAATGGGGATAATTTTCAATTAATTCCAAAATGCCGAGACACCTTTCCCTCCTGATGTTCTTTTGGGGTGCCAAAGGTTTTTGGAACTATTTTTGCGCAGATTTTTCTCATCTCCAATTCGCTAGCCAAAATATGATGAACAGTGGTGTGATTCAAATTTAACTTTTCCTCGATCACTTTTGTCGTCAACCGACGATGTGAACACCCATGATCCCGTATTCTATCGACATTTTACGGTTCTTGAGATGAAGACCTTTCGCTGTGTGGTTCATCTTCAAACGACTCTCTTCCTTCTGAGATTGCCTTAAACCATCGAAAAACCTGGGCTCTCGAAAAAACACTGTCCCCGTAGGCGTGTTGAAGTTTTGCAAAAGAATTCGTTGCGCTGAGTCCAAGTCTGAAGCAAAACCTGATAGCACACCCTTGCTCAAAATTAATGTCACTCATTTTTAAAACGCACTAGAAAAAAAAACTGTTTACGAAAACAGTCACAAAGAACAAACACATGACTTTAACAAGTTTAAACTTGTACTGAAGGTGTTAACATGTTATATTACCGCCCTTCCCAGTCCCGTCTCTGCAGTGTTGCTAGATACGGCGCTACGTTGCCAGTCTCACTACTTAATTTACACACCTCGTATTTTACATTTTATATCTAATAGCGTTATAACCCACAACGTTTATATTTAATGTAAATATATGTAATATACAAATGTATTCATTATCATATTCATATATAATATATAAATGTATTCCTAAATCATAGATAGTGAAGGTGTTGCAATAAAATAACCCGTATTTAGGCTAAGCTTCGACAGAGGACGCGATAAAGGAAACTTATTCCATTTTTTCTTATCAAAAGATTCCAGTGTCGCCGCGGATAAATTATGTCAAGTTCTTATTTTCCGAGAAAAATTAAGCGAAAACTCGCAGTGCGGGCTTCTACTTATTCGTATTTTTTTTTCTTATGTGAAATACGGCCCGATCAAACAAGAAACAAAGATATATGGACATTAAATGGCTGGGGGCATAAATTATAGTAATTTGAAACGGATCATAAATTATACATGAAACGGCAGTGTACGTGGGTGTGCTGAATATTTCATGATTAGTAATAAACTTATCCACTCGCGTAACATAAAGGAAAATTATGGAGTTTTTGTTTTATATTTGCTGGAAAATATTTTTTTATTATATTATATGAGTACTGTAACAAAATTTATGAACTCAATAAAAAAAGTGAGACAATTTCATAATTAATATGAGATTTAGATAAAAAAATATTCAGACTATTTCTAAAACCAAAATAGATGCGCAAGATTATGTAGAAAACACCTACAGTAATATCAAATATCGATTTTTAATGAAGTGAATGAAAACCTCGATACAACTTGATGCGATGCAATACAGTTATCAACTGCGTATGTTTCATTACATACACCTAGTATATAAATTAATATATGTATAGTGTAAATTAAATAATGAGACTTTTGAGCAATGATAATTTTTTAAAAAAATTTTATTCGATCATATACTGGAATAGCCTTCAGCTGGTCGGTTACAGCAGTTTGAATGTTTTCTATGGTCCCAAAATGACGTCCCTTGAGGTGATTTTTCAATGTCTGGAAGAGAAAAAAGCCACAAGGACTCAAGTCAGGCGAACAAGGAGGCTGAGGAGCCACAGGAATGTTTTTACTGGCTAAAAACTCGTTTACTGAAATGGCTGTGTGAAAAGGCCCATTGTCGTGATGCAATATCCAGTTGTTTTTTATGTTTGGTCTCACACTCATGACCTTTTTTCGAAGTTTTTCATGAACCTATTTGTAAAAGTGTTGATATACTGTTTGGCCTGGAGACACAAACTCTTTGTAGACAATTCAGTGGTGTGATTCAAATTTAACTCTTTCCCGATCATTCTTGTCGTCAACCGACGATCTGAACGCACAAGATCCCGTATTCTATCGACATTTTCATCGGATCTTGAAGATGAAGGCCTTCCGCTGCAGGGTTCATCTTCAATCGCCTCTCTTCTATCTGAGAGTGCCTTAAGCCACAGAAAAACCTGAGCTCTTGAAAAAACACTGACTCCGTAGGCCTGTTAGAGTTTTGCAAAAGTACCCATTGCGCTGTGTCCTGTCTGAAGCAAAACCTGACAACACACCTTTGCTTAAAATTAATGTCACTCATTTTGAAAACGCACTAGAAAAAACTGGTTTACGAAAACACAAGGACCAAACAAGTTCACATATGTACTGAAGGTGCATTACATGTTAACCTACCACCCTTCCAAGTCCTATCTTCGCAGTGTTGCTAGATCGAGCGCTACGTTGCCAGTCTCATTACTTAATTTACACACCTCGTAGATTTGAACAAAAAAATACTTGTTATTATTGTGCTCCACATGTAAATGCGATACAGATGGAAACACAATAAACCTAAATTCAAAAAGAGGCCTCATTTTGCAGTTGACAAAAAAATATGTAAATGCTATAATTTTAGTATCATTTCAAAAATAGCCAAACAAACCATAGCCTTTTTATATCAGTTTGTTTAAAAAATCTGACACATCTGAGACAATTTTATTTCAGGACGCAAGAATATATGGGAAGAAATCACTGCTGTGTCCACTTGACAGAACGTAATTAAAATTCGCAGTCTGTGTTATTTTTGACGCTCCCACGCAAAAACGCGAAATTAAAAAAGTGCAATAATGTCCAATCAAAGCCCCCCCCCCCCCCGTCTTTAAATTCCTCCACGACTTCAAGGGAATTCCTGTAAATAATCGTCTTTCCCAAATTTCCATCGACACGAATTATTAGAAGAGGCTTTCTGGTTTTGTCCAAAAACAAAGTTGGCCTAGGGTCATTATTATTACAGACAGAGAATACATCATAATAAAATAATGATTACTCGAATAAACATACTGTGGGGCTAACTATTATATGATAAGAGTTGTGCTTAGATGCGGTAAAGTCAGTGTTACGGAAAATAATATTTAAAAAGAACTTACTCATACAAGTTGGGCCTGAAACGCAAATAAACTTGATTCACAAATTATGAGTTTACAATTACTTCTTGGAGTGGGTACTGAAACCTTCGGCGTAGAAACAAAAACCGGACGTTTTCCACGAAACACCGAACTATTATACTTTTCTCGACGCGCGTTTCGCCAACTAAGTTGGCATCTTCAGGAGAAGATTAAAACTTTTAAGAAGTTTAGAACTTTAAAAGTTCTAATCTATAGTGTAAATTATATAATGAACTTTTGAACAATGATAATTTTTTTAAATTTTTTTTCGATCATATATTGGAATAGCCTTCAGCTGTTTAGAACGAGAAAAGTAGAGTAGTTCGGTGTTTCGTGGAAAACGTCTGTTTTTTTTTACAATTACTTAAACTTTTAATTTCCAATTATAGAACGGGACATAGAGCATCTGTATTCTTACCATAGATTACAAGTCTGTGATGACGTCATAGAAAGGTCGCAATATACTATAAAAATTAACTGGTGATGTCGTTACAGTTGCACAAAGCAAATATACATATACAAGTATATATAAGTGTTATTTTTCGTGACAGTGACCTGATGTATTTTCTGTGAACTATCGTTTTGTAATAATAGTGACCTGAGTCCGACTCTGTTGCGACTCGTTAGAATCCTGGCTCTAATTATTAGTTTAAAATTCGAAATCGCTATTCGCCACAAAGGCTGGGCGAAAATAATTTGCGGTCGGCATGGATGTTTCTTGGAAATTTCATTACATCGAAAACTCGCCGCGATTTTCGTTTAATTAACGGCCAGAACGGCCCGACGCCTCCTCTTCGGCTCGTCCACGTGACTGATAAATAGAGGGCGATTTAATCCACTGAATGGACGGAATGCCCTTTGTTCTCCGTCGTCCGACGTCCGAGGGAAATAAAAAAAAACGCAAAGGACAAAAAGGGAATTATTAAAGCGCTCCAGTCGTTCCCGTAAATAGGAGCACTATAGTTCTGAAAATTAGTTTTATTGTGTTCCGCGAAATGGTAAAAACGAAATAAAAAAACGCCCCAATTTATTTGTTTAGGCCATATAAAATTAAAGCTTTTAAATTGTTGTTGCTTTTATATTTTATGCGATTTGCTTCAGCAGCGGCTCACGAGGTGACATTAGTGACGCACCGCTTTACCTCCGTTTTACTGACGCACCGCTTTTCCAGCTTAGAATTCCATTTAATATTATTCTTAATATAATATACGAGGTGTGGCTATTAAATAACCGAACTGATGCTGCTACCACTGCGATACGAGCGTGTCGTGACAAGTTTGAACAGAACTGTGCCTGGTGAAACTTTCCCCACCCTGAGCTCGCTGGACAAGCCAGTGGGTCGCTCAGTTTGACTGCAGCCGTCGTTTGAAGTAGTCTACCCACCAGTGACACGTCGAAAAAATGTTAAGTGTTCAGATGGAGCAACGGGTTAATCTCAAGTTTCTTGTTAAACTGGGGAAAAGTTTTACAGAAGCTTATGCACTGTTAAAATAAGTGTACGGGAATGAATATTTATCGAATACGATCCACGCCCCGGACGGCCTTCAACGTCAAAAAGGGACGAAAACATTGAAAAAATTGTTAAATTAATCCTTGAAGATCATCGTTTAAGCATACGAGGGCTTGCTGAAATAACAAGAATCGACAAATGTGTTGAATGTGTTCGCCAGATTTTGCATGAATCGTTCAACATGCGCAAAGTTTGCGCAAAAAATGGTGCCAAAACTTCTCACTCCCGAGCAAAAGGAATCAAGAATAAACATTTGCGCTGATATTCTAAACAACATTGACACTGATCCAGGCTTGACACTGACTGAATTTAGTGTTATTGAGAGCACATGTGTTTGTACGAATCAGATACTTTGTTTACCAACACTACTTCTTAAGACAAATCATTTCCTAAATTCACAGGTATGCATCTAGTATAAATAAAGTATTAAATATTGCTTTGTCGCACTTATGCTCCGCTAGTAGTATGTATAACATTTGACTCATCCCTTCTCTACCATTCTTCTTCATTGGTTCCCTACTCTTTGCCAAATTGCTTTGTGATTGGTGTGATATGATAATACTTAACTTCTGTGATCACCTTGTGATTGTTGCACCCTGACAAAGAAACACCGACTGTCTTCAGTGCTTAGCGGCTTAGCGTATGTTGCCACAAACAGTAACTTTTATGCATTTCTTTTAGTTAAACGTGAGCGATTTGGCCTGTACGTTTGGTTGTAGAAGGAAAATGATTGTTCCACATCTGCTGAAGTTACAGGTGCAAATTCAAAATAGTTCACATGTACAGAGGACGACATACCACGCACATTATTTTCACGAATTTCGCACAGTTGTTTATGTCACTGTCAGCCGTTTGTTGTCTCTAACCTGAGTACATTAGAATTTTTTTTATATCTACAGAGGAGAATGCAGGGTGTTACTACTATTCCTAACTAGAACACTATAGAACACTAACGACCTTATTACCGAAAAATATGTTGTTTCGTCCACTGCCAGCCACAGAAATTTATTGCGTATATCTTCTTTGATATTTCCCATAACACGTTGATATGTCTTCTGTAAATATGTTTTACGAAATGTATGGCTACTAGATAATGGAAATTTGGATATATATATTTGGCTATAATAAATACATATTTGGATATAAAAAACGTCTGAAGTGAATATTGTCAACCACGTTCCACAATGCTACATGCGCAAAACATTATGCACAAATCAAACCAAAATTCCTCTTGTCTAATAGTAGTGTAATATTTTGTTGATAAATATTCGAATCTAAATGTCTTTGACACTCGCCGTCTACGAAATATACAGGTTGTGTAAAGCCGACATCGGCCACTTATGAAAAAGGACAAACATAAGTGAGACGACAGATAAGAAGCAACCACATACGCATCGAAGGTAGTGGGAAAATAAGACCGGCCCACCACCAGTAAATGTGCAATAGCGGGGGAGGCACCTAAGCGCGCATTGGCGGAACAGTCCGCGCGTCCTTCAAACGCACAAACTTTGCTACGCAGCGCGCTTAAGTTAAGCGCGCCACGAGAGTTCAGGCAGAGTTCCGCCAATGCGCGCTAAGGTGCCGCCCCCCGCTATTGCACATTTACTGGTGGTGGGCCGGTCTTATTTTCCCACTACCATCGATGCGTATGCGGTCGCTTCTTATCTGTCGTCTCACTGCTGTCCTTTTTCATAAGTGGCCGATGTCGGCTTTACACAACCTGTATATGTCGACGATTACAAGGAATAAATAAAATATGTGATGGGTCTACTGTAAAATCATAGTGTAAAATTTCAAGCAACTATTTCGGTCTATCCACAAATACTAACGCCCGTGCCATTATTGCAAAAACCCACACAAAATCAGGTAATATGTAAATACACTACACGAACTTTAAAAAAAATACGTACACGGTGCAAAATACGTACCTATGTACCTACACACGTTCATTAGTAAGTAACTCACGACACATAAAAGTATTTTAAACTCGGCTTACAGCCGTAAATTACGTCTGCTCGCATTGAGCTAACGCAGAATACTAAATTTCGACAACGGAAACCTCGCAACGATATATGGATAAATCGTATATTCCAATATTGTATATTCCAGTCCCTAATCATGATCATTATAAAACCGATTCAAGGAACACCAAATATAAATCCGGACACGACCATTTTCACAAATCAAACATTGTTATTCCAACATGGCAATATAATAATGTCGGACACGTTTCAAACTAATTTTCTAACTCATCCTTTATCGCATAATAGCTAGAAATCGCGCGAATCACGCTCTAATCCTGGTCCTTTGGGTTATCCCCGGATCTGGACGTAGGTTACGAGTGAGTCCGACATTTTAATGGAAAATTCCTACCGCCGGACGCGTCGCGTAATAGGAAAACTAAATTCTGAACCCGCAGAGACAGCGTCGCGACGCTTCGTGATCCCACCTTGTCGAATGAGAAGCAGTAGCGGCACTGTCATAACCAGGTAATATAATATAACCGCTTTCGGACATCCTAACCACAGAGTAAACCAACTACATAGAGACGACATCATTGTCGGCACGTTTGAGGATTGAGGGGTGTTAGTTTGCAGTGAATGAACTGACATATGTAATATTTACGGATACACTGAGAGAACAAGGATGTGTAACATAGTTGGTTCAACAACAGTTTCATCTACACTAATATCAAATATAAAGTTTAAAAGACAACAAAGCAGAACGAATTCACAAAAATCAAGACAAACACGAGGAATACGAAAGGACGCCACGCCACACACACAAACAATAACAAGCAAACGAGGTTAGCGAGATTTATGTAATGGTTGCCCATTAGGTTTTGGAGGGAACGCTTTATGTCGTCTCTGTGTAGGTAGTTTACTCTGTGTCCTAACTAATAAAACAAATCTAGTTTATAGGCAACCAATAATACGAATGAGGGAACATATATTTCTGGTTGCCTATTTTGGTGTGATAATATTGCCGCCGACTATAGCTAGTAGGTCAACTGGTCAATTTATATATTATACCTACCCAATTGCAATTATTGCAACATATACATATGTACATCAGAGTATCGAGTATTACAGTATTTTTTTCTATTTGGTAGGCAACCAATAATACGCAAGTGTAAACGTGCATTATTTATGCACGTTTACACTTGTCTGCGTTTAGACGTAACAATTTATTCTTCACGCGTAATTTTCTTTACAAACAAGTAAATGTAGGCAGAATACAGACAAGAATAAAAAACTATATTGTTTTCCATGTAGATCTAATATAATGTACAGGGTGGACAAAATATATGATATTTTTGAGGATCACCATCTAGCTACTAATCTTCAAAACATACACTGTCTTGTAACTTCAGACTGTTTTAAATCAGGGGTCTCCAAAGTACGGTCCGCGAAAAAATTCGCTAGTTGCAATAATTTTTCAATGAATGCAAAACAAGTTTTTGATAGACTTAGATAATCATAACACAAAATATTTATAATCATAATATAATTGAAAATTGTGTTTAAAGTACATTATATTAAGTAACTTAATCACAATTTACTACAGATGTTGAACCGTAATTGTATATTTTTTCTATATTTCTTATTATTAAAGCTGGCAGAGATTAGACGCGGCACAGAGGCGTACGCATCATAAATGCAATATACGAAAGTGACTAGTAGCCTTTAACGCGTTTGTCATATTTTAGTATGAAATATTATCACACTATTCAACGTATTGCATATAACGAAGTTTGAACAACTGCACCAACTGACACGGAACCACTGCAATCAAATCAAATTAAGGCGACACCCCCATCACATGCTACACGAGCTGCCTACGTGTCACGTCGCCGTAAGCCAACTTTACTTATCATTGTATAAATATCTGTTTTTTTTTGTTTGCAGAAAAATGGTAACTTACCTGAAGTAGAAATAGCAGTCATTTATATTTTTATAGGTACTATATTACAAAAAATATATATTATAGATATAACCAGGTATAAGAACAGACGAATGTCTACGAATACTCTACAAGAAA
Organism: Aromia moschata; assembly: GCA_029963805.1. NCBI lineage: Eukaryota > Metazoa > Arthropoda > Insecta > Coleoptera > Cerambycidae > Aromia > Aromia moschata. The sequence continues at coordinate 3,169 of JAPWTK010000023.1, read as the reverse complement.
TCACTTTTATCATTAAAATTATGACTAATGGAACCCAAGCAAATATCCTAATACCCGACTTTGGTGAGGGAATAACCTCCAGTCCGCGGTCACTCGGGTATGACCTATTTTCCAGGTTCGAGGTGCTATACTTTCGATTAGGGTCAAGTTAGTTTCGTGGAAACCGGATTTTAAGGACCTGCGAGAGTTTAAATAAAAGAAGGAAACCAGTGAAACAGATCATCCTGTTTCGCCAGCTATAAAATAATGTTTCATTTCTGCTATTTATGAATACGATTTGCAAAAAGCTTTTAAAAAAGTTTAGATGAAATATGAATGGTTCAATCACGCAGATCGTATGTACTCGTATGTGTATTATTGGTTAAAAGTGGCATATTTTAGCTACTTGGGGGACTAGTATAATATCGTTATTTATTCTTGTCGGTGTACCAATGCGATTAATGTGCGAGGGAAAATGTTCCTGAATTAATTTCCAAGCTTACTGGAGTTTTATCAGTGTTATCGGTCATTCGGTGTCACTTAACACATGGATTATTGTCAGTTAAATATTCATGAGCATTATGAGCAACTGCTTAATAAACGGCAAACAAAGTGAACTCAGAATTGTTAACTTAAAACATACAAGTATTTTTCCTCAAACGAATCTAAGCCCTTATGAAACGTTTTCGTCGGCAATCTTTTTTCACAGTGTTACACTTGAACAAAAATTCAAAAGAAATTTTTGTTATCTAACGTTTTCGAACGTTTAAGTAATAAGAGGCTGAACCACGCAGTGGAAGGAATTCATCTTCAAGAACCGATGAAAATGTCGATAGAATATGGGATCTTATGCGTTCAGATCCTCGGTTGACGACAAGAATGATCGGAGAAGAGTTAAATTTAAAATCACACATAAATAGTAAATCACACCATTGTTCATCAGATTTTGACTAACGAACTGGGGATGAGAAAAATCTGCGCAAAATGGTTCCATCAGGAGAGAAAGGTGTCTTGACTTTTTGGAATCGACTGAAAATGACCCCCATTTTATGAAATGTGTCATTATTGATGATGAAACTTAGATGTTTGAGTACGATCCGGAAACCAAGCGCCAAACCATAGAATGGCACACTCCTCCAAGACCCAAAAAAGCAAAAATGAGCAAGTCGAAGATCAAATGCATGCTGATTTGCTTTTTTTGCCAGGGAATTGTCCACAAAGAGTTTGTGCCTCCAGGTCAAACAGTAAATCAACACTTTTACAGAGAGGTTCTTGAAAAACTTCGAAAATGGGTCATGCGTGTGAGACCAAACATCAAGAACAACTGGATATTGCATCAATGCGCGTTGTCACACATCCATTTCAGTAAACGAGTTTTTAACCAGTAAAAACATTCCTGTGTCTCCTTAACTTCCGTATTCGCCTGACTTTTTTTCTTTTTTCTCTTCCCGTGATTGAAAAATTACCTCAAGAGACGTCATTTTGGGACCACAGAAAACATTCAAACGGCTGTAACCGACCAGCTAAAGGCTATTCCAGTATGAGTTCCAGCACTGCTATGAGGAATGGAAGAACCGTCTCCAACTGTGTGGCTTCCCAAAGAAGTTATTTTGAAGGAGACTATACTGAATTGTTATTCTATTCGATTAAAAAAATTAAAAAAAACATCTGTCTCATTACTTAATTTACACACCTCGTATTTTCATTTTGGTTTTATTAGGTGATTCCTAAGTCGAATCATATTTTTTAATAGCCTGTAGAACGAAATAATTTCAAAACAAAAATTTTTTTCAAATAACATTTCTTTTAAAGAAAATAAATTATTAATACATTAATTTAAAGAAAAGGTAAATTCAAAACACAGCAAAAAAACATATGTACCCAATGTTTATCTTATTTTTTTGTTAATTATTTGTTACTTGCATTTTCTTGTGTTAAACGTTTTTGTATTTCGAATTACATAGATTAAATACATTATTTTATATATATTTTTCTTCCAAAGAAATAGATATTCCTTAGGTGTACGAGCAAGTACACACTTTAATTATACAAGTTTTTACTCTTTAATTGGCAAATAATTTATCATCCTTGTCTCAGCTATATATGACTACGGTAAAGTCGATTCAAAGTCAATGAGAAAATGTATATTATTCCGCCAAGATTCCGAGATGAGGCTTAAGCGTGCTTATTTTTGACCCTAAATTGAATCCTTAATTGAATGTGAGAGAAGGCCGAGAAGACAGTTATTAAAATATCATTCCACTAAGTACCGCCTCTTAGAGAAGTAATTTCATGAATAATGGATATTCAATTTTATTCAATTTTTAAATAATTGTAAAATCGCGTTACGGAGGAATTGCCCGCCATATTATTGATTTAGGGGGAGAGGGGCGAAACCCATCTATCTTCAAATATTCTCAAGAGATCTCAGTATACGTATTTATTGCCGTCTATCAACATGGCGTGGATTGTAGAAGGTGTTTCTAAAATGGTTGGTCAAAATATAGGCGGCATATAGAAGCAAACTAACGTCGAAACCCTTGATATATATATTTTTTTTTGTAAAATGCGTCCTAAAGAACTTACACACCCCGTCAAAAGTGTGTCTCTGAAGACAGTTTTTCCTAAATATCTTGAAAACTATTTACTTCATAACATAGAATAATAATTATTTGAAATTTGTTATAAAGAAGGTGTGGAACGCTCGGAGGTGGGGTAAATCTTCACACTTATTCCAAGTGTGAACTTTTTGAACTTTGAACTGACAATGTCTTATGAAATTTTAGATATTTTAGAAATAAATAGTACTCTTGTCGACTCTGAATACAACACACTGTTTTGGAGTAAAATCGACCTGAACGTATTCCTACATTCTTCTAAAATGTATGCAATTTCAATCATTCGAATCTCGATTCGATTCGGTCTATTTTACTCCAACACATTGTGTCGTATTTAGAGTCCAAGAGCACTATTAATTGATAAAACATCTAAACCTCCACCCCCTAGCGCTTCACACCACCGGTATAACCGTTTCCAAATAACTGCCATATGATTCAATTTTATACAGCATCAAACTCCTATAGGAAGTAGTTTATTAAAAAGAAACATTAAGTTCTTCTATATTATTTTGCTTGTCGATATTTTGAGCACTCATTTTACAAACGCATTGTATATCTTGCAGATTTGTTTT